>CM066988.1:106339795-106636994 GCA_033977485.1 Hydrangea macrophylla
GACGTAGGCAGGTGTTTGGCCGAACCACGTAGAAATCTATGTGTCTTTTCTTTGGTGTGCATGTTTAAGTACTGCTCATGTGTGTGTGTGTTTATTTGGGGGAATTTGGTTCCGCGTGTTAAATTCCCAACATATACGTGAGGTCTTGAGTGTTTGTAATCTTCATATTAATCGAGGTGATCGCCTTTGCACATAGACGTAGGCATTGTTGGGCCGAACCACATTTAAATCTTGTTGTGTTGGCTTGCTTGATCTTTCTTTCGTGGTTGTGTCGTTCTTGTTCTATTTATCTCCATCTTTGTAGGTGTGGTTTTTCTTGTTGTGATTGTGGGCCCATTTTCAACATTTATACCACATTTTCTTTGATCCACCTTCCCGGTACATGGAAGGGAATGAAAATGTACCGCGGATGGTGGTCTGGGTAAGTTCGAGGATCTTACGCGTTGGAGCGAACTCCTCTATCGTGTTCAATTTCCTCATGCCTATCTTGTTATCATGAAAAAAAAAAACATGCTTCCTAAATTAATAAGCAACATACTGATACGGTTAAAACCGTATAGAGAGAAAGGAAGCAAGATAGGAGAAGAAAGTCTTATATTAGTATTTTATGATCCCACTAGCTCAACATATTTGGCTATATATAAGCCTTACTAATGCATGAATCATGCCTAATTACAAGTGAAACTGATGCATTTAAAAGGGAGCATGGAATCATGCAATCATGCCTATTGACCTGGGATTATGTTTATTACATAGTAAATGGAAATTGACTATTGCCTAAATGCATGCATGGCAAGATAGAAATCTTGCACGTATCAATCCTTCCCCCATAAAATCAACCTTGTCCACAAGGTTGAAGTCCAATCAAAATGAAAATTCGTAAGTCCACAATTCTTGACCACAATTTAAACCCCTTTACACTTGTCTTGACTGGCTAACTCTTATCTGGCCACCTTCACAACGGGATCACAAACTTCCATTTTGAAATTTTTTTCAAAGAAGTGTGTACTGCTTGAGTCCAGCGAACCCAAGACATTGTATTCACCAACCATGCCTTTTTCTCACATGGCTTGCTAGGTGTGGGCGCTTTGATTGAGAGCAACATTCTGGAAGTCAATGTGTTGTTCAGCCCGATGTATCCGACCGATGGGTTCGTTACTAGTGAATTTGGGAAAAGATAATTTAAGGTTGAAAGGGGGTGGGTGGTGGTTGGTGAGTGGGCGACGTCCTTCTTTGGGGCGAGTGTTGTGAGAAGACTCACCGATGACGAATGGGTTAATATTGGCCATATCGAGGATAGGGTGTTGGGTGCGAGTGATTCATAGGGCCTGCAATTCAGTAATGACCGATTGAAGGGCGGTATTGAATTGGTTGCACAAGTGGTCGAACGATTGGGGTAATTGTGGCAAAAAGTTTTGCCGGGGGCAATTGGGTTAACATCGACCATATCGGGGACATGGTTTGGGTGCGAGTGACACGTAGAGCTTGCAATTTGGTAAGGACCAATTGAAGGGTGTTGTTAATTTGGTTGAAACTCGACTCGTGGCGAGTCAAAATTTTGATAACTTAATTTATTGCGGAACTTAGTGTCGAATTTCCCACAGGTGTCCATGAGATCTTACGGCTCTGATACCACTGATACGGTTAAAGCCGTATAGAGAGAGAGAGGAAGCAAGATAGGAGAAGAAAGTCTTATATTAGCATTTCATGATCCCACTAGCTCAACATATTTGGCTATATATAAGCCTTACTAATGCATGCAATGGAATCATGCCTAATTACAAGTGAAACTGATGCATTTAAAAGGGAGCATGGAATCATGCAATCATGCCTATTGACCTGGGATTATGTTTATTACATAGTAAATGGAAATTGACTATTGCCTAAATGCATGCATGGCAAGATAGAAATCTTGCACGTATCACATACATACCTATATGATACACAAGAAAATATTTTATGTCGTAATAATACCACATCATCTGTACCACCTAATTAGTTCATGGCGCCTGACACTTATGCACACAAAAGAGATGTACACATAGATATGATGCTTACAGTAACGATTTTTTCCCCCATAAAATCAAGATACACATGTGTGCATGAACATGGATATTTTATTGGCTTGAGAGTAACCGTGTTATCAATTGTATAAAGGGTTTGTTTGGTTCATGGATTACGACAGGGAAAAGAGAGTGAAAAGGAAAACAAGACGAAAATTAAAACTAGTCTCATTTGTAGGTAAAATGAACTAGTTTTCCATCTTATTTTCCTTTCCTCTCTCTCTTTTCCCTCAATGAAATTCATGATCCAACCAAAACCTAAACGTTTCTCCTGATATAAATAAGGTTGTATCACTACTGCTACATTGAATATGCTACGTTTTCAGTGGAACTCCAAACTAACAATGGATAATCATTGGGATTCATTTGCTTTGCTAAAGAGAAGACCGAAAATTGGATAAATTTAATTATGCTACTGTAGCTTTACTTGGAGTCTTGGACAGTGATCACATATGATAGTACAAAATACAAATATATATTTTCTGAGCAACTCCATAGGAATTATTGTCAAAGATTGCTAGGAAACAAACAAGAGAATAAAAATACAGGCACAAAACCTTTTTCTAGCCAAAAAAAAAAAAAAAAAAAAAGAGGCACAAAATTTTTATTTGTAATGATTCATCCGAAAATGATCCATAAATGTAAAAGTTTGGCAAAGAAGAAAAGACACATCGATGGCTCGCATAACACTCTTATTAGTTATTATATTACAACCCATCCAAGTTTATTCCTGCAGGTAAACCAGCTTCCCTCGGTCCCCCCCTCAGATCCTGCAAAATAAAATTATCAATGTTACTTGGTTTATTTATGTGCGCGTAAAATGCCAACGTTCTACATACTTGTACAAAAACTTTTTGTCATCTCATCTCATTAAATAAACATGGCAAAATATTGATCAATTAATAATGAAATGGTTCTCAAATTCGAATCCTAAATTTAATTCTCAAATGCTTTGTACCATATACAATTGTATGGAGTACCATACATCTGTTAAAGCATATATATAAAACCAAAATTTAGGAGTCAAATTTGGAAAACATAGCATTAATCAAAAGTAAGTTTACAAAATATCTATTAAGTGCATATTAAGAAGATATATATTACTTGTTGCAGTCCACACTGGGGTCCAAAGAGAAAGGAATAGTGATTTTGCAAAGTTGGGGAAGTTGCTTAGATCTCACAGGATCAACTCCAATGGATGGTCCAACTTTCTTTATACACTCACAAACAGCTTTTGTATCTTCTTTAGAACCAGCAATCTGTTTGATCAATGACTTGGCACCTTCACAGCAAGCAGGGGTTAGGGCCCCATTGCCAACCAAGTAAGCCTCGCAAGGCAATAACTTTATCACAGCCTCTTGGCATGAAATTGCTGCATTCACACTAGTGCTTGTAACCAAAACCAAAGTTATCAAACCCAAAACCCAAATTGAGAACAAACCCATTATCTTCTTATTAGCCATTTCTCTCTGATCACTTCAATGCTAGCTCTGTTTATTTAATGGAGATACAAATCTTGGAATGATGTTTGTTGAGGGTCATTTTGGGATCTATTTATAGTTCTAGTGGCCAAGTGAGTTAGAACACACTGCATTTTCAACTGCATATTCAAAGGAAGCTAAATATGGATATGAGCTTTTTGGGGAGTCATTTTGGTACAAATTAAGTGCATTTTAGGAAGATAATTGCTAATGTATTAAGGACCCGTCTGGATATCCAAATTGGTCCTAATTAAGAGGGTGTTTGGGAATAGCTTTTGGACTTCATAATTGTCTATGAAATTCTAAAAAGCTAAGATAAAATTATTTGGTAAATTAACCAGATTAATGTTTGCGATTGAATTGTAAAAGAAAAAAAAAATTTGAGATGAGTGTATTAATTCCAAAAGCAATTACTTTTTGTTTTCGCAGAAGCAGAAGTTGTGCCAAACATGCCCTATGTGTGTGTATCAAAAGGAAACGAGCACAGATTTGAGAGATAAGATCTGTGTATGAAGTTATGTGATAGATGAGTTTGTTTTTTTTCTTTCCATTTTCTATTGTTTAAAAACTTCAAATTCATAATTTTATTGCCCAAAGTTCATCCTATGAATAATCCGATCAAATTACCATTCAAAAGCTGCTAAGAAATCACGAAATCAACGCTGACGTACAGATGGTACTCTTACCTTTTGAATTCACAATCAACAGCTAAGGAGGCTCTTTGGGTATCCGAACCATTTCTGTAGTTTAAAGAGCAAACAATTCGTTATGTGTGACAGTGTGATCATTACATTAAAATGCATATCTGGTTTTTATCGCACACTCCAAAAATCACACTGAAATCCACACAGAACAATCGTAGTCGTTGATTTTTGTGGAATCTGCGTGGTACCCAAGTGGAACCGACAAGAGCCCCACTGAAATTAACGACCACGATTATCCTGTGTGGATTTCAGTTTGAATTTTGAAGTGTGCCTAGCATTATTGGGTTTTTAAATGACTCAAACTAGTTCCTTGGAGCAGCTCGAATGCGAGGGACAAATCTACAGCCAAAGTCAAAAAATGAGAGCTCACATGAATTATTTCACTCCAACGCTTGGCCAAATCACCTTCCAAAAAATGACAAAGTTATTTATTTCTCAAACACAATGTTAGATTTTATAAAAACCAACTAAAATGAGACTCGGTTTGAACCTAATCTTGTTTTAGAATCCAAAAAATGCACTAGGTTCTAGAAATTTTCTAATACAAACAAGCACATTACAACTCTAAGCAATTGTCATTGGTTACTATTGATTCAAATTTTAAAGTGCCCTTTTGTAAATTTTCATGAAAAGTACATGGGGTCCTATCCAATTTAACTGTTATTTTGATAACAAAGTGTCACAAGCTAATACAATTTCTTTATTTTTAAACGTTTGTCTATCCTAAATTCAAGAAAGAACACCATATCTACTTGGAGTAATGTTATGCTTTCTAAATTTTTTTTCCCAATAAGTATTTCCGAACACATACGGCAGTGAGACCCTCTTTAATAATGGTGGGATCACTTCAACATCAATCAATCAAAATCAATTGGACTCACTGCCACATGTGTTGAAAAACACTTTTAAAAAAAAAAAATTGAAAAGCATAGCATTACTCACTTGTATTAGAGTGGTGATACCGGCGATGACGTAGTATTACCTTCACAACACATTGAAAATGGATGAGTTTGGTGTCTAATTTTTCTTTAAAAATAAATAATAATAATAAAAAAAAAAAGAATGGTGCCAATGAAAAAATTCTGTTCATGTTCTGAAGAAGTAATATGGGTGATTAGAAGTCACAAAAATACATATCCAATAATTTGTACGAGTAAATAATTTGGGGTGTCTGCCTGCATTCATGCAAATTAGTATCATTAATTAGGCTTTGTTTGGTTCCTATTGATAGTCGAGAGGACAATAATACTAGGCACACAAAACATTTCACAACATATTCCACAACAGGGCTTTAAATACATGTACTCTGTACTGTGTAAGTTATGCATAGAAAAGTGTGCAAAAGTCAAACACCACAGGGTATAATACATTTAAAGCTCTGTTGTAAAATGTATTGTGTGCTTAGAGGGTGTCTGGATTGGCAATTTGGCAATTTGCCAGCTATTTTCAGCGTTTAGGTTCAAAAACCAATCGTAGGCTGTTTGGCAATGAAACCTGGATCGCAATCGCAGCCCATCTGCGTTTTTGGCGCGTTTGGGCCAAAACTAGGGTAACCCAACTTGAAGCCCAATCACAGTCAAAAACTGGTCAACACTATGGCCCAATCCCATTGAAAAGTGTTCCATATATCCGGATTAGTAATTAAAAAATGAGTAATATTATGCTTCTCAAATCAAAATCACAAATTTTCATCCCAAATGAATTGACACTAATCAAAATTCATTGGGCCCATTGACCATTGTGAGGTCACTCATTTCAACATCATCTAATTAAAATCTAGTGAGCCTACTACCATATCATTTGAGATGGAGATTTGGGAAGCATAGCATTACTGTTAAAAAATTGTATAATGAGTTGTAGATTTTACTTTTAAAAAAAGAAGTTAAAATAGTGTAATTTATTACTAAAATCGAAAAAAAAAAAATAATAATAAGAAGCAAATTCCATCCCCTCAAAAAAAAAAAAAATGGAAAAAAAAAAAAAGAAGAAGCAAATTCCTAATATGTATTTGTTTTTTAATAGAAACCAGTGGAAATTTTATTCATGAGTAGACAAATCATTGATTACAAAACAATTGATAAACAAAGGAACCGAATGCAACCAGGCATTGTGGGAAGATTTAGCAAATTGAGCAAGAGTGCAAGCAACGCTGTTGCATTCACGAACAGCATGGCTGAACTTGGGACACTCCAATGACATGAGCAGGGTCCTAGTCGCATCAACAACATGACCAAATGGGGCAAGGCAACTGGAAAAATCCTTAAAATAGTCCATTAAGTACCTTTGAATCCGATTCCACCATAACCAGCTTCGCAAGCAACCACAGAAGCTTTCTACAAGGCGAGAGATTCATCCGTAATAACATCAAAATTACCTGGAACAAATTCCGAAAACGCAAGCAAGACGTTGCCGCAATGATTTCTCAGGCACCCCCCCAGCCCAATACCCTTGAGCTAAGAAAAAATTGCTGCATCCACATTAAACTTAAGGCCATCTCGATTAGGCGCAATCCACTTCTTACCGTTCGTCCTCTCCTTGGGCTGCACAACATGAAAATCAGGATGTGGGCGATTAGCCAAGTTAAACTCAGTAATAATGTCCTCAACCATCACCACTGAAGCTCCAACATCTCAACGGGTCCCCTCCATTACAAATTTGTTTCGTTTACACCAAATCATCCAGGTAGTGAAATTCTTTTTTTGTATCACAACCTCATCATTACCGTTCAGAACCAACTCCACCCAGTCCTCATTTTTGAGCCCCTCCTAAAGAACCGGTCCGAGAACAGAGAGGACCACATCTCCCGTGTGAGCCAACACTCCACCAGTGCACGTGTCACCGTTTCACTTCTAGATCTACACTGAATACAATTACCGTCTTCAGCGATCTTAGGATGCAAAAGATTAGCCCGACATGACAAGAAATTGCGGACTGCATGCCAAATAAAGTGTCGTACTTTGTTGGGGCCATTTGCTTGCCAGATTTTGCCCCACAGAAAAGGAACCGATCCGGACATGACAAGAAATTCCTAATATGTATTAATCAAACTAAACTTATTAGGCATACAATATTAATATGTATCAGTTATTGCAATAGAAGGGCATTATAATCTTTTGAACATTAAAATCATTTTTGTATATACGTAAGTATGTAACTAAACAATTATCAAATAAGCCATCCAATCATAATCGCAAAACTATTGCTAGGCCAAACAGGCTGTTAGGACAAACATAAAACTAAAATAAAAAACGCGTTTCAATAGATACAATCAATATTTTCCAAATTTCGAATAAACAAACCAAACTTTTCTTCATTAGTCTTCCGACTCTTCGGAGGTGAATCGCATATGAATTTTGTTCTTTTCTAGTCCACGTTTAAAGATTTGAGACGACAAAAAATAAAAATAAAAAAAGAGGATGTTGCAGACGACCAGACTAAACTAATAAATGACCAATTCATAGCAAAATCATATACTCCGTAGTATATTTTAGATGTTAGATATTCGATTCACACAAAGGACAACAACAGAACGACGAACACATGATTTTTCTTGGGTCCGAAGACTCTTCTTTTATCTACCTACTTTCCATACTTTGGAACCATCGAATCATTGTCTGTTTCATTCCCCCCCACAAGATCATTGAAATATCCGCAGATCAAAACTTCTTCAAAATGGTCCCAACCCTTCTCTGCTCTTCTTTATTCATTTTCTTTCTTCTTGGAAATTCAAAAGGGTTTGTTTCAGAAACCATAAACAACAATCAGAGAAACCTACCTGATTAATGGCTGTGAGTACTCTTATTAGATCTTCCAAGTTGATCTTTTATGTTTTTTATTATTATTATTATTTTTTTTTTCAATTGGGTTTTTCATTTTTAGTGTTTTATTTTGCTTTGTTGTGATCATATTAGTATTGAGTTAAAGCATTGAGTGCATTTTATGATTTTGGGTGGTTCCATTTTGGTTGTGTGTGTGTATACACACCCACACATTTCTATATTGTTAGATATTTGTGTATGCACATGTACAGTCCGCAACAAATTTGTGGAGTTCTTTTTTCAGGTTACTAAATACTGTGATATTACTACAATACCCTTAATGAAAATTGGATGTAACTGTTGTAAATAGAAGTCCGCAATTTATTAAGCTGCGGACATCCGCACAAGAAGCGGATTGTGCACGTGTGTATGTATGTATGTATGTATGTATGTATGTATGCGGAGAGAGATACTGGCATTCGGACAATAATAGTCTACAGTAGCTTTTCCATGGAAATGAAATGAGATCTAGACCTATCCAAACCTGGTTAAAAAAAATTGAATTTTTTTTTTTTTTTTTTTTTCAGTGAGAGCGTTGATTTCTGGAGCTTTGTTCAGTGCCCCTCTCTCAGTCTAATACTCTAATTTAGAAGACTATCAAAAGGAATGAGATTATGAGCAAATAATTGCCTAAAAGTGCATTTTCATTAGGATTTGGTCTTAAGTTTCGATAGCTTTGATCGAGCAACGTGACGACGACCTACAGACTCCGGTGGTTTTTTTTTTTTCTCCATTTTTCTTTTCGGATTGTAAATATTTTTCAAACCATGGACTATGATCATTTTGTGGTCAATGAAAGAATTGCCAAATTCTGTACTCGAAACTATTTTCTTTACCGGTATCACCTTTCTTTGTCCCTTTGATTTTAGCAAAGGCATTTTGGAGCTGTATTAAAACTAGTTAAGAAGACAGAGCTTTACTTTGTTACAAGTATGCCGTGCCGTTTCTAATACTGGGACAACCATTTCATGTGCCAAAACAAATCCAACAAAACCCCTTTGTTAGAATGAAGTGAAAGCAGCAATTCATGGGAGCGAGATAATCTAAACACTTCCTAGTATGATAAGTACATAATTGATGTATAGAGAATATCACGGACTTAGTTCAATGAATCTTTCCATCCAATTCTATGAATCTGCCGACCACGAGAGTCTCTTAACAAGAGTCATGAGATTCTGATGTTTTTCAATCCAAATCAATTAGTTGCATATGTAAGCCCGATTTCCACTTCGATTCTGATGTGTTTATGTATTATTATTTTTTTCTGTCATCGAATGATTAGGATCAAAATGTGCTTTTATGCTTCCTTATATTACAATATAATGCACAATTGTGAATTAGCTAATGGTCATGGACTTTCTGCAGCAACGATCACACGTCCCAAAATTTGGCAATTGGGAGAGTGACAATGTACCCTACACCACCTTCTTCGAGAATGCACGGAAAGAGAAAGCCAGTGGAGTTCGAATGAACCCAAACGATCCCGAGGAAAATCCAGAGGCATTTGGATTAGCAGGAGGGGAAATCTTAACCGATAGTATTTCACATTCAGTTCAATCGCCTCTCCATATCAGCTCCGAGAGATTAATGTCAGCAGAGAAATGTAACATAGAGGGATATAAAAAGCCCCCTTCGAATCATCGGAGAAACACTTCGGATCAGCAAAGGGGTGGGAGTCGTAAGACGTCAGAATCTGGCAGCAGCGATAGAAGCAGTTCTGATCAGTCGCTTATGCAACCGAACCACCGCCGGACAAGGTCTGACCGAAAGAAGAGTATTATTGAGGGTAGTAATAACTTCTATCCACCTTCACCTGGACCTGACAGACTGAGAGGTGGAAAGAATCCTTCAGTTGACATTGTAAGTTAAAATTCCTTTTTATCATTTCCTACACGTGGGCATCGGCATTATGTGTGTGTTTTTGTGTGAATCTTTGCTAGGCCAAACTCGTATAGTATTGTTAGTGACGGTGGCTGTTTATGACGGTGGCTGTTTATCAATCTCAAAATTTTTTTTTTCTTCCCTTTTTTTTTGTCAAGAAACGATTTTTCTAAATACTGGAAGAGGCCTTCTTGTGTGGGGAATTGCAAAAATGGAAACATTATGATTCTTATGAAGCTAGGACACTCATAAGTCATTTTTTTTTGGAAGGGGGGGGGGGGGGGGGGGGGGGGGGGGGCGGGGGTGGTGTTGTGTTAGGTGGGGATTGCTAGATTAGGTAATCGACTTTTATTTCTAATCATCTAACGAAAGTTAATTATCTATAACTTGAACAAATTCCATATGGAAGCTTTTGACAGAACTACAAGTTTGTGGATACAATTGTACTTTATTAGTCATGCTCATACCCACTTTTATTGCAGTTAATGAATTACATACATTGAGATAGTGCAGGAGGGAGATTCAAATAACGTATACGCAATAATATGCTACGTTTGATAGGACTTTGCCAAATCATATCCCTTAATTGTATTTTTTTTTATTCAACTCATTCTTGGAACTAATACGAGTTATGTGTGATTTTGTGTATTTGTTGGAGTTGGCAGTCCGGTAGATCAGCATCAGTACCCAAGTTTGGAGCATGGGATGAGAGAGATCCTAAGTCAGGAGAAGGTTTTACCGTCATTTTCAACAGAGTTAAAGAAGAAAAACATACCTCGGCTGCCAAGTTCCCTTCAGTGCCGCCCCCACAGCCCAGCAATTTTTCACACACTCAGAAAAAAGATAATAAATCCAAGGTATGCAGGTGATTCTTCATTCTGAACGACACTGATTTATTTGTTAGCACAATGGTTCCTTGTTTTCTTGACCATTGCATCTAAAAAATGGTTACACGAACTTGAAGATATAAATAACTTGAAGCTCAACTGTTTTCTAATTGCATAGATCACATACTAAGGGTGTGTTTGATAATCCAATTAAGTGCTGAAAATGAAAAGTTTTAGTACTTTATTATTTTTAGCGCATTTGATAGTGTATCACTTCACTGAAAAAGAAGCCAAAAATATAATTTAAACTTCAGGTAAAAAAGTTCTAATAGTTTATTTCAGTGTTTGAAACATTGTTTTCAAAACTGCAAATTCAATAGCTAAAATTTTTCATTATTTTATTAGTTTTCAGTATTATCAAATGTGACCCAAGTCTAAACCACACACATACCTATCAAAAAAGGTCCTACTGGGATCTCAATTTGATTGTTTTGATTGTTGAAAGTTGAAACGGTCAGGAAGGGAAGATATGACACGAAAACTTCTAACCATTTTATTCCCTCCATACCAAATTTAGAGTACTTAGTTCCATCTTGGGATGTCTCATTTAAAGAGTCCTCTTTAAAAAGTCAATATACTTTAACTACACATTTTCCAAGTTTGCCTTCTATTTTGTAAAACTCTTCCACTTTTTCTTTGATGTGTATGTGAGACTAAAATTTTGAAATTCAAGGACAGTAATGGAAAGTTGAAAAAAAAAAAAAACAATCCAATAAAAGACTCCTTGAATAGTTGGAATTCTCAATTCTTAAAATGTTTTCCTTTTTCTGTTCTCTCAGCAGCCTGGTGGAGCACAGTAAAAAACAACTTACATGATTCTATTCTGCATCTATTATGTCTCTTCTCATATCATTTTGCAGAAATGTTGCTGCCTGTTCTAAGTGGAAGCAAGAAATCAAAGTCTTTGATTAGACTTCTCTGGGGCCTGGACGATAAACTTGATTGTGTGTATTCTGTTATTTTTCTCATGGAACAGAATCCAATCTTTACTCTTTTCTCATTGTAATGCCAAAGAATATTCTTGTCATGATAATTGCCTTTTCCTCAATTTATACAACTCATCATATTTTCTTTGTTAGACCACAGTGAAATATTTCTGGCAATCTTTGCTTGGATTGTACATGACCAATCAAGCAGAGTCAACTGGAAAAGTTTTGAAATTTTATGCAGTGTTTGTTTGTAAGTGTTCCATGTTACGCCCCGTTTGTTCAATATAAATTGTTTTCCGGAAAATATTTATACATTCAAATTAAATGTGAAAAAAAATTGTGAAATATTTTACGTTGAAACAAATGGAGTGTTACATTACAAATCTCTTGCTCTGGGCAGATCTCAACTTCAGTCACAGTCTCACAGACAAACTTCTACCTCCTTGACCACAGCCCACAGGATAGAAACAAATGGTGTCATTTTTCAACCTGGTAGATTGAGAAGCTTGAAGTCGCATTTTAAATAGCTCTCTTATATGAAGATTTGGAAATCATGCTAAGGGGTGTTTGGAATCACTTTACAAACACACATTTGGCACCAAAAGTGCTGCTAGATCCAAAATTTTGTAGCCCATTTGAATAAATTTTAAACACACTAGAGCACATTCTGACTAGGTGCTAAAGCCCAAACTTGATGCAAACGTACTAACGCCTATATGCGAGATTTGGGTTATAATGATTTTTTTCTCAATTTCCATGGGCACCTGTGATTATGGCTTATGCTTCTGCCTAAACACGTCACAGTTAATCCAAACCGCCCCTCATAGTGAAATACAGATTCGCAAGTACATACATAGTTCCTTATCCTCGGAAGCAATTCATACAATCAGACAATAAAGCATGAAAGCTTAAATTATTTATTCTGATTATACGATAATTAAATTTATCTGAACAAAGAAAGTAGAGCTACACATGATATTTGAAACTAATACAGGCAGCTCCAAACTTATGTACATAAATCAGCTTAATCACATTACAACATTCTCTAGCTGCTCTGAGATGGGAAATAATTTTTTTTTCCCCAATCTAGATTCTAGATCTCCATTAGAACCACAAAAAACAAATAACAAACTCACCATACTACTATACTTATTAGGTGATATTTCAGTGCTTCTGCTCTGCATCTTCTAGGCCATTTTTACACACTTGAATATCCTCAGAAGGTATAGACAGAATGGTCTCGTTGTGCGTAATATTTCCGCACGATTAACTTTTCCGATATTCGCTCATGACCAGTTTCAAAGTAAGGTGGAGATAATATGACAAAAAAAATATTTACACAGGAATCACATCGGCATTCTGACTTTCATCACATGTCAAAATCAGTCCTTCAATATAGGTGGGTAGAAGGCAGCGGGCCCACTGACAGCCCGTTGAAACATGCTCTGCAGGAGGAACAATCATGAGAACATTATCATGGCGTCGGACAACCCCCATCACACTCACCGTGCTCCCTTCCTTGATATATCTACAATGCAAGTAACACTTAATTGAAACAGCTAAGAAATGATCAGTTTCTATAGGCAAAGCCGAGCAAAAACCAGAGTATGCTTAACAAATGGACTCAAACAGCTAAATCCCGGAATGAGTTGAAACGAATTCATGGAAGTGATCATTTCTAAGAATAAATAAGACCAAAAACAAAGATATGCTTAAGAAATTAACTAAAACAGGATATTAGGGCCTACCCTTCCTTGAGGCGCATTACACGGTCATCACTTGAGAGACTTCGGTCAGCAAGCCAGCGTAGAAAGCTAGGAGATACATCTCGGTTTTCCTTTGTTATGTCAGCAACAGTTGTTGGTTTGACAAATGGAGATACCTTAGCTCCATATCCTGCTTTCACCATAGCTCTTAACCCAGATTGGAAGTCTGATATGTAGAAATCAGCCACATATCTCTGTTACGAAGGGGAAATAATAATAAGACCACACAGTCAGCCACTAATGATTAATAGTCATAGAAGCAGTAAAATAACTAAAATTAGTGAACAATTAAGTATTGATTGCAAGTAGTTTTGCTAATCACTAAACTTTTATTCAGATGATATCCTATGTGAAAATCAAGAATATCTAATCTTTTTGCCAAAAAAAGAAAAGAAAAACGTAGTCAATTATAAGATGCCCGACTATTATCAAAGAAAAGAAATATATGGTCCATGCATGGATGGAACTTGGGCAAAAGCCAGGAGCATGCTGGGGAAAAAAGAACAAGTATCCGCCAGCATTAGACAGATGAATCTCATGAAATTATTAATAGAAGTACATAGTACATACCACTTTCCTAGAATGTTTAGGATTTAATTTGAAGTATCCACATTAATGCTCCATATAGATTTGCCACATATAGTTCTACAATGAACTTTCTTTTTCTTGAGTCGTATTCCATGAATATGATATCTATCTAGTGTGATGGGGGTTTATGGCACTTTTTGGATATGCAACACGCGGCACCAAGCCTGGCACCACATAAGTATACATCTTTTCTCTTAGTTTGCAGATGGCTTTTAGCCTATGGTTCTCCACTTCTCCTACAAGATGCCTTTTGGTTCTTCCATTTGCCATATGGATATCAATCATCAAATGTCTGAAATCACAACTTCCAAGTTTGGAACTATTCAATCATTTAATTCTGGATGATGTGATACAGAAATAAGCAAAGAAAGCAAATTCAAGACGATCTCCCTAATCTGTAGGTCAGACGTATTTAGACTACGAAAAATGAAAGTAAGCATGTCACAGATATATCTTCAATGAGATATAATATCTCGCATCCCCTTCCATATTCATGCCACCAATTCTAGTATAATATCTAGCATCCCCTTGCACAGCAACAAAAGGCCACTTAAATCAATACAGATAGTAAACTAAACCATTGTTTACCATGCTTTACGTCCTCAAACCATAAACAATAACTGCAATCCACGAGTGGATAAACAAACTAACCTCCGAATGTCTACACCCCCAAGAGAAGAAACGGTGTTTAGAACTTGCTGATTTTCCACCGCATCCTCTGTACTCGTATAATTCCGTTGAAACATACACACATCTTGGTACCCTCTGGAAAGATGATTCAAGAGGAATACTGCCACAAGTGACAACCTACATAAAGTGGCAGATGTGATAATTATGAATACAGCACCAGAAAAATTGAAGAATAAAAGAATGAAAAGGCACACAAGATACTTATCCAAAAGCAAGAACTCAAAAAAGAATAATAAGATTCCCCTTTATTTCAAACTTCGACCATATATCGTGTCAACTATTTCTCTCTAATTCTTTAGCCGTGTTCTTTTTAACAGCTACATGGCACATGTACAAGTTGTTCCAAGTTCTTCAAGTCAAAGTCCATACGTATAACAAGGAAGAAAAATTATTATTAAAAAAGTTGTAAACCAGTTTCAAGCAGTTCAATGTAGAAGCTAATACTATTTTCTTAATGTGTCGAGAAGAAATGTAGAAGGTGATTTCTTAACAAAGAAAAAAACTAAAAGCTGGCTCTTTGGCTGAACCAACAATAAACTCCAGAGCTAATATAACAAAATCTTGTGAAATTTAATTACTCTGAAGCCTTTGAAAAATGATCCCTATCAGCTTGAATTAGAATTTTCCATAATAAGCTAGTCAATCATTAATACGTTTTCCTACCCAGAGACAGCAAGTGAATGATGCCCTTGTCAATGATGCCTTGTTTATTTGTCATCAACTTATTTTCCTCAATGGTATAAAGAAACTTCATCGTACAACCTCTAGTGAAGTTGACCAGGTGAGCCCGTGTTGTTGTCCTTAGATAGAGATGAAAGCCAAATTAACAATGGTTTTTTTCTAAACAAGTTAACAAACAACAATTCTCACATGACTCCCATCTATAATTCATTGATATCTTCTCTGCTGTGAAAGGCGCGCCTAGGCGCGAGGCGCAGGCGGGCGAAGGACATGAGCCTCACCTTAGGCAAGGCGAGGCGAGGCGAGGTGAGGCGACTTCACATAGGCGCATGAGAGGGGCGCCTTTTCAGGAGGCGCAAGGTGCATGAGGCTCGCGCCTAATGAAAGCAAGACCCAAGCAACATTTTTAACCCCCAAATCCCAATCGCATCTCAGTTTTGGGGGGGGTGGGTGAAAGAAAGGAAAGAAAGAAGAGGCCAAAACCAATCGACTTTGAACCAGATATTTTCTTTTTAGAGCTTCTTGATCGTCTTCTTCTTCTTCTTCTTCTTTGATCATCTTCTTCTTCTCCTTTGATCATCTCTTTCTTCTTCTTCTATGTATGCAATCTGATATGCGACTCTGTGTTGTTTTTTTTTTTTTTTCCTTCTTCTTCTTCGATCTGTCTACGATCTCTCTTCTTCTTCTTCATGCTACGAACTTGCGACTCTGTTGGTTTTTTTTTTCTTTTTGTGATCTGATATGCGATCTCTCTTCTTCTTCTTCTGGCGAAACAGCAAGACATATAGTCTTTTTTTTCCCCCTTCATTGTTGATTCATCAATTCATTTCTTTATTATTATTATTATTTTTTTTGGTTCTTTATTTATTTTTTCTTTTCTTTTCTTTCATTTTTTTTTTGTCTCTCTCTTTTTTTTTTTTTTTTTAATGGTACTATACTAGTTATACTACTATAATATCTTAATCATTTCCCACACAAAACACATTAAAACAAACTTTAGAACTTAGAAGTTACTAGTTAGACATAGTAACATACACATTGCTATGAATTAAATTTGACTATGGTACTATATATAATTGATAATCTCTTCAACTTGTATATAATAATGTAAAATCATATTATAATCATCTAAAATCATATTTTAGATGAGCTATTTACATGTAAAATCACGTAAAAGTGCGCCTCGCTTCGCTTGGGCGCGCACCACGGATTGCGCCTTGCGTCTAGGCTCCAGGGGGGGAACTTTGCGCCTCAATGCGCCTTGCGCCTTAAATAACCTTGGATATCTTACTGACATAAGTCAAATTTCTGTTAGTTCAAAGCTATACTATTTTTTTTATTTATGGAAATCTGACACAAACCTAGTGCATAAAATGTAGGTAGATGTATATATTACATACAACTGAAGATTCCAAGCTTTTGCAAATAGAAAAATTATCCGTCTCTCTATCTCTCTATCTCCATCCAAAATTCTTCCACATTTCTGCATTGGCAAGCATATTATAAACCAAGAAAAATATGGATTTTAGATGTATTTTTGGATTCAGTAACTCATATAGTTTCATTTTGGCCCTCATTTACAAAAACAAAATCATCCTACGGATTGTTCTTATCTTGAGTATAGAGTCCAAAGGACCATGCCCTTTAACCTGGAGTCTATACATGTGACAACACCCCATAATAGAAAACTTTCCTGAATATCTCGGTATCACTTTTCGACAGTTTACTTCCTCAACAAGGTCACTTATAGCACTAAATGGGACAGAACTCAAATGATCTTCAATGTAGTTTTTATTTTTAGTTCCATTTCCTCTTCCCAACAGTAAGCCCAAGTTAGTTGTCCTATAATCCACAAATAGATTTCTTCCCCACCTAAAAGAGGCAATAAACTAGTTTTGGTCCAACCAATACAAGTAAGGAAGGGTGTGGGAAGTACTCACTGCAAACCTAACCTTCGATACTTTTTACACAAATCAATTACTGTTGTTACTTGAACCTACACTCTCACTAAAAAGAAGACCTCTAGCTTCCATAGTTCCATGTGCATTTTATCTCAGCCTACATCTCATGAAAATCTGTATCGAAGTGGGACCCTTGCATTTAAGAGCTAAAAGGTTATCCAAATCTCTGAGTTCAAATAAAAATGAAACATCCTTTCGGTAGTGCAAAGTTTAGAATTAATGATGTTGAGTAGATAGGGGCATATTTGGTACTACTACTCTGATCAGAGCACCAATATGAGCAAATCTCCTATAATTGTCAGCCAGCTAAATGTAAAACATAGAAACTTTTCCCAGCACTAAAGCAGATAAGCCATTTTCAGCTTTCCATAAGAGCATCAATATCAGCACTGGAATTCTTTATAAATCGAAACGTGGAAACAGCCTCTCCATGTGTGGAGGTAAGGCTGCATACATCTACCTCTCCCCAGACCCTGCAGTGTGGGAGTCTTGTACACTAGGGTTGCCCTACGTCCCATTTTTTAATAACTAAATTGAACACATTTATAGAGAAGTAAAACAAAACAAGACATTGAAAAAAAGAATAATTAGTTACTATTTATCGAGGTAAATTAACGTAAGACAAGATACGACAAATAAAAGACTAGTTGTCACCTTCACATTTTCACCCACTAACCTTTTACGGGCAATTAAAGTCATAAATGACAAAATATTGACCTCAGTTCACCTTGGCTTAAAATGCACACATCCTTAACTCTATAAGACGGAAAGGAGCCAAAGAAGTTAAATGTAAAGATTCACTCCCCGAAAGAGAATGCTATGTACCACACGATTGGTCCCCCATTCCAAGATTAGAAGACACCTAAAATAATTCTAACCTTTAACCCCAGTGAAGTAAATATAGGCCTTATATAAACATCTTCCAATGATGGAATAATCCCGTGTTATTTGCTTATTGATGGCACCAAAAGTTTACAGAATCCAATAACTAAATCACAAAATCCACACCCCATCATCATCATCAGCAGCACCTGCAGAATAATTTGCTCAACATTGCCTCATTAGACCTTTAGGGTCATCAAGGTTATAGAGATATATAAAGCCACATATAACCATTTTTGGAAATTAGCAAACACCACCATTACTAGCACTCTGTAAGTATAAATTTTTACTAAAACAACTCATTGAATTCCAAATAATAAAACCAGAATGTGCTATAAGATATCAACATACATGTTAATAATTAATACAAAGATAATAATAGTAGTAGCAAATAATGATATACATACATATATACAGGACAATTCTAGTAAGGACGCCCTTACCTTACTTTATTAAGTTAAGGACATCTGTTTTCAGCCTATTAGATCATCATTTTAAAGAATGAAATGACAAAGAGTATCCTTAATGAAAACTCGATCTAACGGCAGAGACAGAAGTCCACGTCGTTACTATAAGTGTTCTTTACATATATATACATATATATATATATATATATTGACAGGTAGCAAATAATGAATTGCAAATCCATAAAATGTAATTAAGATGCGCATTTACCCCAGTAACTTTGACATATTGTCCATCCACAGCACCTCTAAGCTCAGCATCAGGGTACCTCCTCAAGAACCCTAACAACCCTTTCTTCTTCCAAGCACAATTCCAGATGAACACCACCACTATCGGCACCAAAATCGCCACCACCGCCACCAAAATCACCGCCTTCTTCACCGCCACCATCAGAAACGCACCCACCACCAAACCCATCACCACCACCACCAAGAACACCCACATTACCAATTTCGACACCTTAAACCCCAACCTCAACTCATCGTTCAAGCTCGTCACGGCCGACCCGTACACCGCTTTCCCAATTGACCCAGATGGCTCGAGCTGACCGGACCGCCGGCCGACGGACGAGCCTAATGGCCCGGAGGTGATGAGGCCCGTGGGCTGGAGTGGCACCACAGGGCCAGACGATTTCTTGGGGAGGATCGGGCCGGAGTTGGAGGATTTGGACCCGAGTGGACCCGAGTGCGGGCCGGATCTGACAGATCCGCTGTTGTGTTGCGAAGACGACGATGGTCGTGAGTGCTTTAGCGAAGGCGGGCCGCTGGGTGGGTTGTTGTGATCCATGACGGCTATGTCGAACATCTTCCCGAGCTCGCCTGACTTCTTGATGTCACCGCCGGTGTACGGCATCGCACGTGACCCCATTGTTGGTTGGCGTTCCTTGAACTGCTCTGGTCGACCCGACACGTAGAGCCCATTGCTGAGCTTGTGCGATGGGATGCGAGTTCCCATAGATAGACAGAGAGAGAGACAGAATGAAATCTAGAGAAAGAGAGAGAGAGAGAGAGAGAGAGAGAGAGAGAGGGAATGGATAAGGAGAAGATATAGTTGCAGACAGAGAGAGAGAGAGAGAGAGTGTGTGAGAGAGAGAAAGGGAATGGAGAGAGTGAGTGTGTAGGTGGTAGTGGTGGTGATGGAGGTGGGCGAGGATGGAATTGAAAAGACGAAAAAGGGGCTAATTTTAGGTGATAATGACGTGCGTGTCCCTGTCTGGTAGTAGCAGTACAGTGTTTGCTGTTTGGGGATTTACAGTCTGGCACATGTTTTTTGTCTTAGGAGGTTGACGTAATGAAGTTTTATTGTACCCCAAATTACCATCTTGCCCTTCTTCGGATTTGGGCTTCCGCTTTAAATTCATTGTGATATTTATAAATTATATTTGTGAGATTAGTTTGCCCAAATACTTACTCATTTTCTAATGACATATTTATTTATTTATTTATTATTTTTTTTTAGATACGAGGACAAATCTCTCGTCAATCTTATGCAACTTTGAGATCAATATCTATTGTCATTTTTATTGGAATAGAACATGGGGCAAACCCTGAACACGTGCACCGATCACACAATACACACACCAAATAAATCAAGGAGGCAAACTAGCAGTAGAATCTGAACTCAGACCAAGTTAAACATTGTCCATCTTGAAATCCAACCCTCTAACTAGCTTACACAAACCCTGGGGGGATTTTGAACCCCCTAATCTCCTTAGAGCATCTGCAGCAGTGTTAAGGTGTATAGGGTAAAGTTAAATTAAGTTCTTATACAAAGGGGTGAAGTTCAACATCAGTGTTAAGGGGTAGCCGGATAAGAGTGTGCTGCTTAGAGGGTGGCCGGCCAAGCCTCAGCCGGCTAAGGTGGCCGACTGTCCCTCAACTGGCTAGTCGTTTTTTTTTTTTAATCTTTTTCTTTGTAACAAACAAACATATATATATATATATATATATAAAACAACTCACCGGCTAACTCTTATCTGGTTGGGAATTGTTTTTTTTTTTTATTTATTTTGATTTTTTTAATGTTTGTTTGTTGTAAAAAAAATAATAATAATAATAAATAAATAAAAGAACTAACCGGCTGAGGGATAGCCGACACACTCTTATTCGACTAGTTTGTAGGGTAAGAAATTAAGTTGAATGGTAAAGTTAGGTTCCTATACCATATAGGTAACTTAAGTTACCTTACAGCTACACCGTTGGAGGTGTTTCTTCCCAAAAACTAACTTAACTTATCCTAATTATGGTCAAATCCCTAATACTTATCCATGTGAAACCTCGAATCCAAAATGGGGTCTTGGTCCGCCTACCATTGGGATATAGCGGATTTGATTATCTTCCAATGATTTGGTGGTTTACACAGCACCAAATTTCAAAAAAAAAAAATTTATTAAATAAATACTCCCTCCGTCCTATTTTATGTGTCTCATTTCTTTTTTGGGATGTCTCAAAATTGTTGTCCACATTCCTAAATTAGTACATAAATTTTGTTTAGTTTTTCAAACTACACTCCTTGTAATTAATATCAAATAAAACAAAAAGGAAAGTATAATGATTATGAATAATTGTAAAAAAATAAATATAAAATTTTTTTATTCTTTTAAACAGTTGGATTAAATAAAATGGGATGGAGGGAGAAAAAAAATGAACTGCTTGCTTGATTGTAAGTCATGATCAAATTGCATGGCCTGGGTCCCACTTCCGTAACCCACAGAATTAAGGGGGTTTGGCAACGAGCATTATTGGGTCCCACCGACTCCACTCCCACATAAATAGATTGAGTGGTGCTAGAGACACACCACAAAGCACACCTCATGCTTTGTGTGCATATACCTTGGGCTTTCCTAGCGGTTCCCAAAAAAATGTGGGCCCTGTGTAAAAAAGTTCCACAGCCCAAGGTACATCCATTTAAAGCATGATGTGCTTTGGGGTGTGCTTTGTGGAGTGTCCCTAGCATTATTGAAATAGATTTGTTTTAGAAAGGCTCGTTTACCTTGAACAGTCATAATCTATTTATTTTCATGACAGAAGTTTAACAACAATGCATTAATAGTATGACAAAATTAAGTGTATTTTTTCATTTTGGATGTCCCAAAACTATAGTGTTCTTTTACTAAGGTTTTTAAATGTTTTATAGTTTGGCTTAAGGAGTATCCCTCTTAAATTGAGCACTTTGTAATGTTTGATTCCAATTTTACGTAATGCTATAATTGCTATTGCTATTGCTATTGCTTTGCCTCTGATAAAATTTTTTTTTTATATATTTTGTTCTTTGTTTTATAAATTCTCTTACTTTCCATTTTATATGACACTAAAATTTTAAATTCAAAAGAAAAGTAACAATGGAAATCGAAATAAATCAATACACTAGTAGTCTTCTTTAAATAGTTACAAATTTTAAATTAATCTCTTAATTTAGGACGAAAGCAGTGCTAATAGTGTTGATAGATTCATAACTAGTTTGTTTTGACATCAGTGCCTATTACAAGTTGAATGAGCATAAGTATCACAAATTTGAAAATTACAATGGAACCACCACATTTTAGACGCCCAATGTCACATATTTTGAAAACTAAATTTGATTTCAAAATATAAGTTTGAGAAACATAACATTACTCTTTAACATAAAAACAAAAAATCAAAAGACATTAGTGTCCATCCATTTACGAGAATGTCCAAAGGGTAGTCACTTAAGAAATTTGTCATTTTGGTTTCTCTTAGCTTTAAATTATCCTCTAGTAGAGTGGATCAGTAGCTAAAATGGGTTTAGCTAATTTGAGGACTCATATTTGTAGTTGATAAAAGAGTCAAAAAGAGAATAGCCAATGTCACGACCCATTGATTACGTCAAAATCAAGTTCTTTTGTTAACCCTATTAAAAACGTAGTACGGTGGAAATAGGGTGTCGAGTCCACAGGAATTGGAGTGCAACAATACTTGGTGGGCGCTTAATAAACAATTATAATGCGAAGAGCGATTAACAAACTAAGAATTAAAAATAAGTTTTTTTCGACTATGAGTTTGATTCAATGGTTTCTAGATTAACTATAAAGACTATTTCGAAGGTGGAAAGTAACTATGGACAAAGTTAAGTGTAAGTAAATGTTTGGGGATTTTGTAAATGGGGAAATTGAGGTTGGGGAGCGGGAGCATTCCCCCACCTTGGACCAACAACACATGGCTTTCACACTTGAAGCACATTCTAGAGTAGAAAATTCCATTATGGCAAACCATCAAACATGTGGTAGTCAACCAACATGCTAGATGGATGTTCCAATACAACACATGGGTGTATGGTTAGAGTGTAGAGATTTAATCACTTCAAATGCTTGACATTAGAAGTGAGGTCTCCAAACATCAAACCATACCCCCATGAACTCTAGATATGCTTCAAAGTGTGAGAATCCTACAATAATATACACATAGATCCAATGGTGGGTTTATGATCCCCAACCTTGAAGGTCTAGCTACTCATAATCACAATGACAACAATATTAAAGAGAGGGGAAGGGAAATTATACCAACTAGATGAAATCACCATAAATGCTATGAGAAATCCAAAGCTTGCTCCAATAAAATCTTCAATCATTCAATACATGCACACTCTCTTCTCTCTCTAACAATAAATGGAAGTGAATGTTGGTGGATGGGGAGTAATGAGGGAGAGAGATGAGAGGATTAGAAAGAGAGAGAGCCTCAACCCTAAGAGAAAACCACTAAAAAAAAAAGCTAAAACAAAACATGACCTAAAAGAAACTCATCTTAAACTATATATAGTCCCAAAACAAAATGGCAAAGTTGTAATAAAAGGAAGGAAACATCAGCAGAGAGCGCGGATCGATCCAAGGCAAAAATCCGGATTGATCCGCTTCTTTAATTCGTCGTTAGAATCTTCAGCGAAACACGCGAATCGATCCGCGTTGAGAGTCCGGATCGATCCGCATTCGGATTTCTGGGCAGAGAGTTCTATAAAACGCGCGGATAGATCCAAGTGAAATGGGCGGATCGATCCGCTCGGGCAGCTTTTGACTTCTTCCTTTATTCCTTCACCAACAAAGCTTCCAACAATGCCTCATTTACCTATAAGAAAAAGGGGTATTATTAGTAAAGAGAGAACATCAAGAAGAACAACAAACGCACAAATTCACCCATTAAATCTCCCGGTTTAAGTGATAATCCGTGTCCAATACAATAAAGAACATGTAGTCAAGAATGCAATATTGGGCACGAATCACACCCCCCAACTAGCATGTTGCTAGTCTCTTAGCAACAAGGCTAAAAAGCAAGAGAATCAAGAATAACCTTATACGATAATTTATTCAAAATGGAAGATAAACCGTTTTCGTGGGGAACACGATTGCATTTAGCGAATGCAACAAGCCGTTAAACCTCTAGGTTACCCGTAGAGGCGGAGTGTTGTCTCTGGAGGGTTCTTGGAATGATACCCACAAACATTTTATTTCCTCATGATAGTTGCCCACTATCTAACGCCGATACTCACATAGTCCCAAGAATTTTCAACAGATTTTAACACATGACACGCAAATCCAAAAAGTTCTCAAACTATCAAGGTTATTAGATAAAATTCATTAAGCTCAATCTTGGATGCGTGTGTGGTGTGAAGTGCATAACTACAACTATCAAGAAAATGGAAATGCTTTCATAATCCGAATTTTGTTCAAAACGCGCTTCAACTCAATTCTCACGGGTATTACACTCTAAAAATGAATCACTCAGAATGGGTAATACACTCGGGGCATGCGGGCAAAAAAAGTAATGTAAATAGAAATCAAAGCCACGCACATGCCAAAGATGAAAAACGTAAGCGTGAAAAACGAGTAAAAATTAATCTCATGAAAGATACCATTCACTAAAGGATGTGGAATAACTCTAACTACTTGTCATGATCGTCTCAAACTCCAAATCACACAACTTGAGAATCAATTAGGACCTTGAGGGGATTGTAAGGTGAGAGAGTGATATGAGGTGAAGGAAAATGGGAAATGAAATGAGATGTTTGAGTACACACTTGGGATTTATTGGAATGCATGGGTACCAATGACAACAAGAGATGAATCATTCAAAAATATTTCTTTGAAGCTCAAAGAGAGAAGTACAATTGACTATGAAGTTTTTTTTTTTTTTTATATCTCACAACAAAATGATTCAATCTCTTTTACAACTTTACAAACACGATCCCATGCAAAGACATCCCTATGGTGTAATTCAAACGCGGATATGGAAGGTGTATGGTTAAGTGAAGGAAGGGTATGTGTGGTTGAGGTTAGAAATGGTAAAAGGAAGGACCTAAAATCATTTTCTCGGCCAATGTGATTCTTAGTTCTCCACTACAATGACAGGCAAGCAAGAGTTTTGCATTCCACACAAAAAGATTCCTCTAATGAACAATCAAAGCAAAAAGATGAGATTATCTACGACTTATGTATGTTTTTCAAAAAGAGAGAATTGAAGTATGTAACACTCACAAATGGAGAAAAGGATCTAAAGCTTACAAAGGCATCGTCTCCACATATGTTTCGAACAATTTTCGAATGACAATTGCATTAAACACCCTCCTAACACAAGTAGTCATGCAACGTGCTTGATAAACCAAGATTTTAAACTTCATGCAATTTACTCAGACCAAGATAGTAATGGAGCTAATAGGATTACAAAATGTCATATACTAAAATCAGAAGAACATTCTCAAGAAAAATGTCATTGATTGGCATTGGCACGGGGCAACTATACTAAAATCATTGGAAACACGAGGTTTTTTTTTTATATATTTTTTTTATTTTTTTTATGAGAATGCAATGGAGAGCGAGCTCTCACACCCCCCAACTAGGACCAAACATTGTCCTCAATGAAACAAGAAAGTATAAGGGGAAGAACAATATTACCGGACTCCAACAGAGGCATGCGGTAAAACTGTGCCTGCAATGGTAGAATACACAAAGAAAAGAAGAAAAAGAGAAACGAAGTTGACATGGCACAAGAGTAAAGAAGTACGCAATAAGCCATAGAGTCAACAACACAATAGTTCAAAGCATCCACAAAGTACAAATAACGAAAAGCAGTAAAAACATCCACACCATCACCAAATATCCAACAAGTTTCCAAAAGAAAAAGAGACCACGATAAACACACCCACAATTGTCATCCCTAGGAACCAACAAATTCTAAACTCACTAAAAAGAAATAATGCTAACGCACTACAATTAGATCCTATGGAGTTATAACTTGAGGCAAATCTAGCTAATCATCCACGTCGTCGCCACCACCGCCTTGGCCACCGGATCCACCGTAAGCACCCGAACCACCAGCGCCACCATAACCACCTGAACCGCCGTAAGGATTCTGGAAGTAGTAGGGGACGTCTGCGCCATGAAACTGCATCTGGAAGAAATCGCTCTGGAAGCGCATCATCATGCCTATGTCTCGCTGATAATCCCCGCGGAAATCCTGAACCTCTCCACGTAATCCCATCAAGTCCCGGCCTTGCCTCTGCTGCTCCTCTCCCAAACTGTCAAGGCGCTGGTACACCTCAGACATGTCATAAGCGGGGCCGACCTCCTCCTCCCGCGCACCACTAGGACCCTCTTCGGTCCTCGCCCTCTTAGAATGCGAAAGAATCTGCACATCACTCTTAGAGATGGTAGTAGAGTTGATTGGCGACAGTGCAGGCTTCAAAAGGTCAGAGTCTAAGGCGTTGCACCCATGATGAGAGCAAAGGCGGGTGATGAGTGTAGGGAAGGGCAGGCTGCCTGAGGTGGTGGTGTCGAGAGAAGAGACGATCATCTGATTAATCACTATAGTAGCAAAGTCGACCGGTATAGAGTGATCACACACCGCGTACAACAAGGCACCATGATCCCTCCGAACAGTCTTATGCTTGGTGGGTGTCACTGCCCCCATCAAAATGAGGTTAACCAAGCGATATAATTTGGTAAAAGAGGAGGGAGCTAACTGGTCAGAGATCCATTGCATGGGCTGGCCGACAAAGCGAGTGGCCATGTCATGGGCGGAGGGACCCTATTGTGGGTCAGCAATCATCTGTGTGTGATTTTGAACATGCGGGACGCCTAATAACACAGCCAAAGATGCGGTGGTTACGGGGATGGAAACGCCCCGCACATAGGCCTCAAAAGAGTGAGCCCCAGTGGTGACAATACTGGCATAAAACATCCGAACCCATGTCTCATTGTACCCCCCGGAATACTCAAGTTGGGAAAGCCAGCGGCGTCTCTGAAAAATGGCCTCAACTTCAAACGGGAAGTTGGCAAAAACCACGCGGCACTCGGGCAAAATAGGCTTTTTCTTCAAGAAATAAGTTTCATACCAAGTTTTCTCAGTCCGCGCCCTAAAGCCCTCAAATCCCCGATTTGCCGGGGTAAGTTGGGTTCGGTTGTACTTAAGAGCAGACACCATTGTCCCTGTACAAAAGAAGAAGGGCACCCACGACAAGTAAGAAAATGATCTATAAAACGCACATGGGGAATGCTCTACTAGAATGTAAGCAAAAGAGGGGTTAATGTGTTTAACCTACCTGAATGCACAAGAAAGAGCAATCTTAGTCTAGCAAAAACATAAGCCAAATGCACGAGTTGAGAAATCATGATAATCAAATGCCAAGACTAAGGGAAGCAATCATACAAGAATTTTGTCAAACACCTAGTGTGCACTATGAAAATGTGTGGGCAATTTATGAGATGTGAAGTGTAACCCTCCCCCAAAATCATCACAGAATGAAGAACCAACAAGACAACATACTAAGTGCTTTCAACCACTAACCATGCAAGCAAAAGTGTAAGAGATCATAGTTCTAAGGGTTGATGTGTAGAAGAGTGAACAAATGAAGAAATCACCCAACCAATTGAACAAAAACATGTTCTCACAACAAGTTAATGGAAGAGAAAACAAAGAGCAAAGTTTACCTTGTGTGGATCTTGGAAGAAAAAGCTTGAAAAGATGAGTTTAGAAGGGGTGGAATTTTTGGGGTAAAAGGGGCTCAAGAGAAATGAGAAATGGTGTAACCAAATGAGCCCTCAAAGAGATTAAAAAGAGAGTTTTTCAGCCTCGCGGATCGATCCGCGTGAAGAAGCCGGATCGATCCGCTCCTACGAAACGCTGTCAGTACGACTCTGAAAAGTCGCGGATCGATCCGCGTAAAGAATCCGGATCGATCCGCATTGCGAAATCTGGGCAGAGACTTTGGAAAAACGAGCGGATCGATCCATGCGATACTGGCGGATCGATCCGCAAACTCAAATTTCTGGCAGAGAGTTTGGAAAAACGGGCGGATCGATCCATGTGATAATGGCGGATCGATCCGCAAACTCACATTTCTGGCAGAGACTTTGGAAAAACGGGCGGATCGATCCATGTGATAATGGCGGATCGATCCGCAAACTCACATTTCTGGCAGAGAGTTTGGAAAAACGGGTGGATCGATCCATGTTTTGAGGGCGGATCGATCCGCTTAGTTCCCAGCAGGCATAAACCCTTAAGTATGGATGTAGGACTAGATAAAAAGCATAAGTGGATGACAAGAACTTTGATAAGAACAAAAATTATGCCAAGCATTAATCATTGGGCATACAAAAAGAGAGTATAACTCACGAGAGCTTACTCAACCCCAACTATGGGGTCCTCCAATGGGATTGATACCAACTCGGTGTCAAATCCCTCGAGAAAAGGTTTGAGCCGCTGCCCATTGACCTCAGAGATGGTCCCATCTTTGGGATCTAGGATTTCCACGGCTCCATGAGGATAGACTTTATGTACCATGTAAGGGCCAATCCAACGGGATTGCAACTTACTCGGAAAAATGTGTAGCCGTGAATCGTACAAAAGCACCTTGGTATTAACAACGAATTGTTTTCGAACAATCCGCTTGTCGTGAAACGCTTTAACACGTGCCTTGTACACTTTAGAACTCTCGTAGAGTTCACTCCGAATTTCTTCTAACTCATCGAGTTGAAGCTTTCTCTTATCACCACTCTCATCAAAATCAAAATTGAGCTTCTTGATTGCCCAATAAGCTCGATGTTCCAGTTCGACCGGCAAATGGCAAGCCTTCCCGTAGACCAACCGATAGGGGGACATTCCTAAATTCGTCTTATAGGCCGTCCTATACGCCCAAAGCGCATCGGTTAGCCTAGAGGACCAATCCTTTTTCGACGGGTCGACCGTCTTTTTGAGGATTCCTTTAATTTCCCTATTAGCCAATTCGGCTTGACCGTTTGTTTGAGGATGGTAAGTGGTAGAAACTTTATGGGTTACGCCATATTGCTCCATCAAGCGAGCAAAAGGGGAATTACAAAAGTGTACCCCTTGGTCACTAATTATGGCTTTCGCAGTGCCAAACTGGGACAAAATATGCTCTTTGAGAAATTTCAAAACCACTTTATGGTCATTGGTCCGAGATGGGTATGGCCTCAAGCCATTTGGAGACGTAATCGACCGCCACCAAGATGTATTCGAAATTATTGGATTTAGGGAAGGGTCCCATGAAATCTATTCCCCAACAATCAAAAACTTCTATGGTAAGAATGGGGTTTAGAGGCATGGAGTTCCTCTTGGTGATTTTTTTGAGGAGTTGGCACCGAGGACATGCCTTGCAATAGGCATGTGCATCCTTGAATATTGTGGGCCAATACAAGCCACTGTGGAGCACTTTAAAAGCGGTCTTTTATGAAGAGAAATGTCCTCCACATGCTTGGTCGTGGCAAAATGACAACACGCTCGGTATTTCATCGTTCGGCACACATCGCCTGATTATTTGATCAGCACAATATTTGAAGACATAAGGGTCATCGTAAAAGAACGATCGTGCCATCAACATAAGTCTCTCACGGTCTTGAGTGGACCATTCTTGAGGCAATTGGCTCGTGACAAGGAAGTTTACCACATCCGCATACCACGGGAGAGTGGAGACTTTAAGAAATTGCTCATCCGGAAAACATTCTTGAATGGGTATGGGGTCTATATGATTGTGATCAAATGTCAAACGTGACAAATGATCCGCGACAACGTTCTCCACCCCCTTTTTATCCTTGATGGAGAGGTCAAACTCTTGGAGAAGTAGGATCCAACGAATAAGGCGCGCTTTAGCATCTTTCTTGGAGAATAGATACTTAAGAGCGGCATGATCGGTGAAACAAGTGATCGGTGATCCTACCACATAGGACCGGAACTTCTCGAGAGCAAAAACTATCGCTAGCAACTCTTTCTCCGTCGTGGAGTAGTTGATTTGGGCATCATCCAAGGTCCGGCTAGCGTAGTAGATGACGTGGGGCTTCTTGTCTCTACGTTGACCCAACACGGTCCCTACCGCATAGTCACTAGCATCGCACATGAGCTCGAATGGAAGGTTCCAATCGGGGGCTTGCATTATGGGTGCGATGGTAAGCGACTCCTTAAGCTTATCGAATGCCTCTTGGCACTCGGGGGACCATTCAAAAACGACATCTTTCGCAAGGAGTTGGCACATGGGCCGCGAGATAGCGCTAAAATCCTTGATAAAACGCCGGTAAAAACCTGCGTGACCTAAGAATGACCTAACATCCTTAAGGGTTTTTGGGGGTGGAAGGTTGGAGATGACATCAATCTTAGCCTTGTCAACTTGCATCCCCTCACTCGAGACAATGTGGCCTAGGACGATGCCGTGTGTCACCATGAAGTGACACTTTTCCCAGTTAAGCACAAGATTCTTTTCAATGCACTTTTTTAGAACTTTCTCAAGGTTCTCGAGGCACTTGTCGAAAGAGTCGCCAAAAACACTAAAATCATCCATGAAGACCTCAAGGAACTTCTCCACCATGTCACTAAAATGCTAAGCATGCACCGTTGAAAGGTCGCGGGTGCATTGCATAGCCCAAAAGGCATTCTCCTATAAGCAAACGTACCATAGGGACATGTGAAGGTAGTTTTTTCTTGATCCTCGGGGGCTATCTCAATTTGATTGTATCCCGAATACCCGTCAAGAAAACAATAAAATTTGTGCTCGGCCACTCTTTCAAGGACTTGATCTAGGAAGGGTAGCGGAAAATGGTCCTTTCGTGTGACCGTATTCAACTTCCTATAGTCGATGCAAACCCTCCATCCCGTGGTAGTCCTCGTAGGCACTAGCTCTCCTTCCTCATTTTCCACTACCGTGATCCCCGACTTTTTGGGAACCAATTGGGTTGGGCTCACCCATTCGCTATCGGAAATGGGATATATGATCCCATTATCCAACAACTTGATGACTTCGGTCATCACCACCTCTTTCATTTTGGGATTGAGCCTCATTTGCATCTGACGCGAAGGCTTGGCTTCATCCTCTAGATAAATCTTGTGGGTGCAAATCTTCGGAGAGATGCCCCTCAAGTCCGCTACACACCATCCTATAGCACTTTTGTGCTCTTTCAAAACCGTCATCAATTTCCCTTCTTGACAAGGGTCAAGTTGGGAAGAAACCACCACCGGAAAGCTCTCGTCTTCTCCCAAAAAAACATACTTGAGCTCGTTTGGTAAAACTTTGAGCTCGAGCTTTGGCGTAACGACATTAGAAGGAAGAGGGAAACTATCCCTCAGGGGTAATCTCTCGAAATTGGAAGTCCACTTGGCCTCCTCGATGGTTCCCACAACACCTACCTCTTCCTCACTCTCTCTCTCCTCATCACTCAACTCATTCTTTCTTTCGAATTCATGAGAACACCCAACGATGGTAGTGTCACTAACTAAACATTTCTCAACATGGTCAATGCGAGTTATATTATCATTAAGCACATAAGTATGATCAAGAGAAGAAGTGATGCAAGAATCATTAACATCAGAATCACTAGAAAAACTGAAAAAATCTTGCACCAACGAATCGATGAGAGAGATTTCATAAATCCCATCACCGTCCTCCTCTTCGAGGTCGGGTTGCTTAAAGAGTGAGAAGATATTCACATCCACCGTCATGTTTCCGAATGTCAACCTCATAAGGCCATTCCTACAATTAATCAATGTATTCACGGTAGCGAGGAATGGGCGACCTAAGATGATAGGAATTTGCGATTGCTCGTTCACGACCGGTTGTGTATCAAGTACAATAAAATCCACTGGATAGTAGAAGCTACCAACTTGAACAATAACATCCTCTATTATACCTCGTGGCATCTTGACCGAGCGGTCGGCCATCTGTAAAGTGACACGAGTCTCTTTAAGTTTGCAGAGACATAATTGGACGTACACCGAATAAGGAAGTAGATTGACACTAGCTTCCAAATCAAGGAGTGCTCTGTCGATCTGGTGTTGTCCAATCACACATGCTATAGTAGGACAACCGGGGTCCTTATATTTTGGAGGAACTTCGTTAAGAATAATGGAGCTCACGTGTGCGGCCATATAAGCACTCTTTTTAACATTGAGTTTCCTTTTGACAGTGCAAAGGTCTTTAAGAAATTTTGCATAGGCGGGGACTTGTTTAATGGCTTCCAAAAGAGGGATATTGATTTCCACTTTGTTGAACAATTCCAAAAATTCATGATTCTTGTTATTCTCGGCCTTTTTCTTAAGCCTTTGAGGGAATGGGGGAGCGGGATTCAAAAACTCTTGGTCCATGAAGTCGGGGGCCTTTGACAAGTCCCCCTCCAAGTCTTCAACATTAGGGGGTAATGAGTCCCCCTCATTGAGTTCGGCCTCTCCTCTACCCGGGTCATAGCTAACTTGTGGTTCTTGGGGAGATTTTTGGACCTTGTTGTCCACAATTTTTCCACTTCGAAGAGTGGTGATTCCTTTTAGATGTTCGATATTGGAATTTGAGGCTCCATTAGTCCCTTGACCTTTCGGATTTTGAAATGGTTGCGCCGGAAGCTTTCCTTTGTCAACAACTTGTTGATTTTGGAGTAATTGAGCCAATTGAGCTTGCAATGCTTGCATGCTTTGAGCGTGCGATGATTGCATCGCTTGGATAGATTGCTCAAGTTGGCTCATTCTTTGGGACAAGCCACCATGATTAGGATCTTCAAAACTCTTTTTGTGAGGGGGCACATAAGGGGTGGAATGTGGCCCTTGATTTTGGGTAAAATGTGGCCCTTGGGATTGAGGGGTATAAGGTGGCGGAGGCGGTTGATGAGGATAGTACGGTTGTGGAGGAGCATTTGGTACCACCGTTGCCCCTTTATTGTTGTGGTAATTGTGCCCCGGAGCACTCCACCTTCCGGGAGGATTGTAGGCATCATTTTGGGAAGGATTGAATCTGGGCCTAATGTTCATCCCAAGTGCACATGCTTACTCCAAAGCTTGTGCTTGGAGGATTGGAAGGACGGGGCATTCATTGGTTATGTGCTCCGGATCATAGCATAAGTAGCAATGCAAAGGATTGATCGGTGCGAGGATCGGGTGTGAATTGGGTCCAATGGTGCCCTTTTGAGATTCCAAAGCCTCTACTTTTCTAGTGAGTTCGGAAATGGAACCCGCTTCATTTGACACTTGACAGAGACTGTGATTCAAAGGGGCTACAGTGACGGGTGGTGTGCGGTCATGAGGGTTAGATGTACCCCACCCACGCGAAGTTTCATAGACATATTCTAAATGGGCTTCGGCTTGCTCGGCTTCTAGAGTTAAGAAACTCCCGGAGCACATGGCTTCGATCAATTGTTTTGTATTGGGTTGTAACCCCCCATAACAAATAGAAATTTGACGGAATTTGTCAAAACCATGGTGCGAGCATTTCCTAAGGAGATCCTTGAATCTCAACCAACACTCAGTAAAGGTCTCGTGCTTTCCCTGGGAGAAATTTTGAATTTGTTTGACCAAAGCTTGTGTTTTGTGCATGGGGAAAAACTCCTTATAGAATTGCTTTTGGAGTTTCGGCCATGAGCCTATGGAATTTGGGGGTAGGGTCACTAACCAATCTTTCGCCCTATCCTTGAGGGAAAATGTGAACAATTTGAGCCTTATGAGCTCGGGTGTGCATCTTTGTTGTTCAAACGTCCCACATATGTCCTCATACTCCCTAATATGCTTGTAGGGGTCCTCGTTCTCTCGCCCATGAAAATTGGGTAAGAGATTGATCATTCTTGGTTTAAATCGGAATACCCCCGTATTGTACGGGAATGTTATGCAAGATGGGGAAGACACGGTCTCGGGTTGAAGGTAATCCCCGATCGTTCTCCCAAAGGTTTGATCTATTTGCGGAGGTGGAGGGGGGTAATGATGTTGAAAAGGAGGTGGTTGATGCGGCGGGTACCTGGGTGGAGGAACGGGGTTATGTTGACCCCATTGCTCCCGATGGAATCGATCCATGGGAGTATCGCCCTCTGTGGCAAATGTAGCATGATCCGAAAATGCATCAACTACCGGCTCTACATGGCTGGCACTGTGCGAATTTTGAGTGAATGATGGTGAGGATGTGGTCGGAGGCCGCCAAAATGACCCACTACTACTACTACTAGAACTAACATTAGAATTAACTGCAAAGGGGTTAGTCATATCTGCGTTGCTCGGATTTGACATTGTGAGAAGCTGTCGATTTTCACTTAAAGGCTACTCCTTCAAAGACACTCAACAAGAAAGCAACGAAGATTAAAAGTAAAAGCACTATAATTAGAAACTAAGCGACCTAAGGTTGTTACCAATGCCAATCCCCGGCAACGACGCCATTTTGATTACGTCAAAATCAAGTTCTTTTGTTAACCCTATTAAAAACGTAGTACGGTGGAAATAGGGTGTCGAGTCCACAGGGATTGGAGTGCAACAATACTTGGTGGGCGCTTAATAAACAATTATAATGCGAAGAGCGATTAACAAACTAAGAATTAAAAATAAGTCTTTTCGACTATGGGTTTGATTCAATGGTTTCTAGATTAACTATAAAGACTATTTCGAAGGTGGAAAGTAACTATGGACAAAGTTAAGTGTAAGTAAATGTTTGGGGATTTTCTAAATGGAGAAATTGAGGTTGGGGAGCATTCCCCCACCTTGGACCAACAACACATGGCTTTCACACTTGAAGCACATTCTAGAGTAGAAAATTCCATTGTGGCTAACCATCAAACATGTTGTAGTCAACCAACATGCTAGATGGATGTTCCAATACAACACATGGGTTTATGGTTAGAGTGTAGAGATTTAATCACTTCAAATGCTTGACATTAGAAGTGAGGTCTCCAAACATCAAACCATACCCCCATGAACTCTAGATATGCTTCAAAGTGTGAGAATCCTACAATAATATACACATAGATCCAATGGTGGGTTTATGATCCCCAACCTTGAAGGTCTAGCTACTCATAATCACAATGACAACAATATTAAAGAGAGGGGAAGGGAAATTATACCAACTAGATGAAATCACCATAAATGCTATGAGAAATCCAAAGCTTGCTCCAATAAAATCTTCAATCATTCAATACATGCACACTCTCTTCTCTCTCTAACAATAAATGGAAGTGAATGTTGGTGGATGGGGAGTAATGAGGGAGAGAGATGAGAGGATTAGAAAGAGAGAGAGCCTCAACCCTAAGAGAAAACCACTAAAAAAAAAAGCTAAAACAAAACATGACCTAAAAGAAACTCATCTTAAACTATATATAGTCCCAAAACAAAATGGAAAAGTTGTAATAAAAGGAAGGAAACATCAGCAGAGAACGCGGATCGATCCAAGGCAAAAATTCAGATCGATCCGCTTCTTTAATTCGTCGTTAGAATCTTCAGCGAAACACGCGGATCGATCCGCGTTGAGAGTCCGGATCGATCCGCATTCGGATTTCTGGGCAGAGAGTTTTTATAAAACGCGCGGATCGATCCAAGTGAAATGGGCGGATCGATCCGCTCGGGCAGCTTTTGACTTCTTCCTTTATTCCTTCACCAACAAAGCTTCCAACAATGCCTCATTTACCTATAAGAAAAAGGGGCATTATTAGTAAAGAGAGAACATCAAGAAGAACAACAAACGCACAAATTTACCCATTAAATCTCCCGGTTTAAGTGATAATTCATGTCCAATACAATAAAGAACATGTAGTCAAGAATGCAATATTGGGCACGAATCACCCATCCTGATACGCGTGGAAATAGGACATGTGGCACGCCACCAAAGCTCATCCAATTCCATTAAAGTAAATTAACAGCGAAAAAATATAAGTACAATCTTTTAAAAATCAGTGTTATAAAAAGTTTTGTCCAATTAAAAATATTTCCAAAAGAATCCTTTTTGAAAGACAGAGGTCTGGGCGACTGTGGCGGTTCTCAGTCGACTGGAGATCCAATACAGAAGGTATGGAAGTCCAAAAGCCTTGTCCAATCGACTATGTTGGGGACTCAGTGGATTGGGGTCTCAATTCTTCAGTCGAGTGATGTGAGACTCTGTCTCTCAGTCGACCGGGCTGCACGCCAGTCGACTGTGTGGACAGGGAATTGCGTCCCACATCGCCTGGGCAGGGGGCAGTGATGTGCCGTATATGTAGGGCTTGTGCACCTTCCTGGTACAACGCGTTTTGGGTTGGGTTGTCAGGCCCAATGCCAGGAACAAAGCCGTGAGTGGGCTGGGCCGTATGTGCGAGCCCAGTACTGCAAAACGGACAATATTGGGCCAGTGGAGGTGGGCTGTGATAAGTGACACATGTCCGGTCGACTAAACTAGCTCCAGTAGAATGTCATGTTTTCGTGTAAAAACCAGTCGACTGTAACTCAACCTTCAGTCGACTAAAGCCTTTGAAAACTGAAAGATTATCTATGAAAAACAGGGTTCCAGTCGACTATGTCGGGGACCCAGTCGACTGATCCCTCCCAAATATGCACAATTCTGCAGCAACTCAAAGTCAAGTTTTTCCAAACAGACACCAACATAAACACACTATAATATAGCGATTCAAAACATAATTACAAGAGTTCTATCGTGGTTACAATACTACAAACCCTTCCCAAGATTCAGCTACGACATATTATGAAATTAAAGTTCTTATTATATTATTGGAAGGTAAATAAAAACATAAACAAGCGTATTCCCCATCGTCAATTCGGCCTCACTCTTCACGATTCTTCTTTTTCTTTTTCTTTTCACCTGCAATGGAGGAAGTCTCCCCACTGCTCAGCTATATGCTGAGTGTACAATTCTAAACAAATGCATATGAAGCAATTCATGTTTTAAACATCTAAATCACATAATTTAGTCTCTGGGGAAAGCGATACGCATTCACCCAATATATCGGCAAGTCTTAAATCTTAAACCGCGATGCCAATGACTAGCCAAAGATCACTTAACCATTGTACTCAATTGCTCTGGCTGGCCAATTTCCATGCCAAGCAAGTAGTCGCCAATACTAAAACTCTCCAACTTTGAGAGGCATACCCCGACATAAAATTATACCAAACTCCCCTTTGACCCACATAAACATTTAACATGCTCACATAACTATATCACCATGCTTTTCTATATGTACTGGCTAAAATTAACAGGCCTAGTTTAACACATGAATTTTGCCAGGATCACAATTCATATAAAATATCTAAAACATCCAAAATTCCCTATATTACATAGGTTCAGAATTCATACCTTAAGCTATAGCTCTATAACTTCAGGGGAAGTACTAGAAGACCAATTAATCGTCGAATCTCCGATCTCAAATGATTCCTACAACTATTTCCATGTTTTTTCCAATTTTTTAAAATTAGCTTTTCGGAATAACTTTGCCAAACGAGTCCTAAGAAGTATCAAAATGAAGCTCTTACCTCAAGGAGTTCAAATATGAAATCTGGTGAAAAACTGACGGACGCCATTTGTCGTCGGAAATGTCGTGGCAACTAAATCCCCTTTTCTCTCTCTTCTCTCTAGATATTTATGACAAAATATCCTAAGGTTTCTATTTATAGCCACTACTCTCGGGAATTACACTTAACTCCCCACGAGTTCTCAAAACTTCTAATTAATTCCTAAAACGTCGCACACGTCTATTTTATAACTTCACGAATGAAAACTAAAATTTATAAAAGTTTTCGCCAAGGTTCCGTTTGAGTCCGTAATTTACGTCCAAAAACTAAATTCCGTAGAATCTCTAGATAACCTACATTTTATGCAACGTATCACTCAGGTTCTCACCACAGTATTCAAAATAATCTAAGACCATATCAAAACTACCAAATATTATACTACACAAGTATAATTACTATTAATGAAAATCAGGTAAAGTTGAATAACATTTAAAATCATATAAATGTCATTTCGTCATGCCAATGCATCATGATTTCTATTACCGTGTCTTCGATTGACACCTCATTGTTGACCTCCAGTCAACGTCATACACAATTATCAAATGACATTGATAATTCACAAAATTTCATTCATGCATTTTAAAACCATGATTTTTCCCGGGACGGGTGTGACAGCCAAATTTGGAGAAAATATGCAAGCGATTTTTTTCCCTCTTTCTTGCTTTTTCTTTCTTTTTTTTTTTGGCGGGGGGGGGGGGGGTTAGAAGCAACATCAAGTTCAACATTTAAAGTTGTGTTACAGAGGAAAAAAAATACAAACTATTATATTGTCACGTAAGTCTTAAAAAAAAAAGTTTTAACAAGATGCTCGAACATCTTGGTTGTTCACTAAAGGGGTATTCACAGTCGATTCTTTAGTGGATTTAAAATCGATCTTTTGATTTTTGTAGGTCGATTTAGGCAACATTGGTCAATTTTCGGCCAGTTTACGCTTCTGTATTCCTTTAATAAATCAACCAACCGATGATTAGTCGATTTAATTTCCACCAGTAGTTGGTTTTTGATTTTTGTTGAACACCCACAATTTCACTAATTGTTGGCTACACTTTTTTTTTATAACCGTGGGTGTCCGGGTCAGCTTGCGCGTACCTCGACTAGGGCATCCCGGTGAATCACCTATGGTCACTTCTAAGAGGATTTGAACGCAAGACCTAAGGGAGTACCCCTAGGCGCTTACCGCTCGGCCACTTGGTCATGGCTGATTGTTGCCTACATATTGTCTTTGAGTAATACTTCACACACAACTTTCACACAACATTTTATTCACAACATACAAAAGTGTGTCTATCTCTAATGTGTCATCATGTGATGTCAGTGGACCCCATAGTGACACAGAAGAGAGATAGACACACTTTTGTGGGCTGTGAACAAAAAATTGTGTAAAGTTTTATCCATTGTCTTTAGGGATGCTGTAACAAGAGTTAGAGCATGTTTGTTGCTTATGCTTATATGATCTTGATCACGATTGCTAGAACTGCTTATTATGGTTTGGATGTTTAGTATATATATTGTGGAATAGATCGACCATAGAAATAATATTGAAAAGTACCCCCTACATACTTATGCCCCAACTGCTTTTTGGACCATATCTAGGGGTAGGCATTCAGTTGGTTCGGCTTGATTTTGGCTAATTCGGTTCGATTTTGTTCGATTTAGTTTGGGAACTAACGAACTGAAAAGCGACCGAAATATATTTTGATTCAGTTTAGTTTGGTTTGGTAATTCGGTTAACCGAAATATAAAAAATCCATTTTTCACAACTATTTTTTAAGTCTGTGTGTGTGTGTGTATGTGTGTGTAATACCCGTACCTAGAAAATAGAAGTAATATTTATTTTTTGCATCAATTAGTATAATTAATTGCATGTAATATTTGGGTAAGTTCCAGTTACCCGATGTGATAAGTACTTTGATAAGGGCACAGTTGGATAGATGTGAAATGGGACCCACGGGAGGTCCAAATTAGATAAATTGCATTTAGTTGCATTTATATGATTAAATGAATATTTGTTAAAGTGTTTTTAATATTTTATTATTAGTTGTGGCCTTTTATGGTACCAGTTTGGGTACCTATGCGAGAGCAAATAGGGACATGATCCATAACTAGTAGGTTAATTAGCAACCTCACAAAATATTTGGGACCACATTTGGGACTCATACGTGACATAGACGCATACCCACTTAGATATTGGGGTAGTTAATATAATTATGAACAGATTTCATAATAAGACTTTAGAAATTTGGGTGTTAGTGTGAATATTGCTAAGCTTATATAGACCGAGATGCACCGTAGCATCTCTTGATCTCATATCTTGTTAAAACATAAAACATAATAGACAGAGATGCAGAGAGCAAGTCGGCGAAAGAGAAGGAAAGGGAAAAAAAAAAAAAAAAAAGAGTTCGTGCCGTTCCGTCGCCGTTTCTTCGCCGTTCGACCTCTATTTCGTGAACCGAACCCTTATTTGGACTTGTGGAGATGAGAGAATTATTTCCATGTTATTCTTTTTCAATTTTGGTAATGTTTTTCCGCGACCCATTTTAAGGAGTGATGCATATAAGTGATATAAGTAAGGATATCATTGGGAATCATTAGGAGCTAGTTTTGAGAATGAATTTGGGAATTCTAAGCTTATTTGGACCTATTCGTGAGGTGAGTGTCCTAATCCCAAAATTGGATGTTTAATGTTATTTATTTGTTATTAAATGCTTTTAATTGCTTAATTATTGATTAAGTAGAAAATTATATGATTAGTTTATATTTAACATGTCTAAAATATTGAAATTGTCATGTTGACATGCTGAGCTACTTATGTGCTTATTTGGATCAAAGGTCTTAAGTGATAATCACCATTAGTTAGCCTATATATAAGGGACAGAGAGATGATGAAATCCTCAGAGAAAAGGGGATAGTGGTGATGACCACAACGAATTGACTACGGTCACAAATGAATGAGTGTGATTTCTCTATATGCGACGAAAAAAGTGAGAATGACCTAGAATCAGGGGTTTAGAACGATGGTGATTGATTACTTGACACGCCTGCGACCAATAATTGTTGTGAATGTTTAATTGGTGTTATGAATCATTAAATACTCCAATTGCATGATTAGTACCACGTACTCACTGAGCGAAAGCTTATTCAATTTTGTGGCTAATGACCACGCAGGCTCAGATGAACATCACAGTGAAAAGCGTTGAATTGTGGGGATTCTGGGATTACTCGAGATTAATTGTTAATGTTTAATATGTTCATATGTTAATGAGTTTAGACGAGTAATTATATTCCTAGTGTTTGGATTTTTGGAGATAGGTTTATGTTTTGGTTTTATATTAAATCCTTGTAAAATGAATTGTGGATTGAAATTTTGAAAGTATTTTCAAGTGTTTTGGTGATATTTTGGTATTTTAAATTCTTGTTTAACATGGTGAATGGTGCTGTAATAGGGGGGAACTCTGCCCAAGTACCATTCGACGATTTTTAAACTTGATTCTTGTTTTATTGCTATTAAGGGGGTGTTTTGGTTTTGATAATCTTTTGTTACACGTCTCCTAGCCCGCCGGGGCAGGCTGGGTGTGTGTGTGTGTGTGTGTGTGTGTGTGTGTGTGTGTGTGTGTGTGTGTGTGTGTGTGTGTCACGCCCCGAAGTACCAAAAATAGGGAAAAATAAATTTCCTTTATGGGTTCGTAGACACGTGACTGGTTGATTAACCGTTCTGTCCTTTCTAACTCCACACATGCCTTCATAAGGGAAATACTAGAGCATAAACATCACTTAATCTAAACTGAAACATAATTGCAGTAACGGAAATATAACGATTACAATAACTGCAAACTTATTACATGAGGCCATACTAAACTTATACATACGCCTAAACACTGAAATAACTATCCTTTGATTTCCAGTTCAGCTCTATCCTTCTTTAGCTCCTCAGTACTACATCCAGAGCTCACCCTCCTGCCCTAAGAAAACTTGCAACACTCTAGACATGAGAATGTCCAGGGCGTAAAATGTCGTCAGCTTTGGAACAAAGCTGAGTGAGTAATATAACCACGCAATAATCTATAATACAAAACGTTTCTCTATTTGCATCATAGTTTTAGTATCTTGAGATACGATAACTTTCTTATCAAAAGACACATTCTTTCATGGGCATGGCAAAGGTCTCAATCAAAACATTTAGGCGGTACACATATCTTAATACTCATTTCATAGAATACATTCTCCTTTTGTTAATGTCGTCAGTGATTAAGTTAAGCGAGGGTACCCTTAGGGTTACCATCGTTAAAGTGTGTGATACATCATTTCTTATTCTCAAAACCATGTCTCGTTCAAACCCAATCACACCCTTTGAAGCTTAGCCCAGAACTGAACTGACCAACGACATTGACTGAAAGAAGACTAAACTCCAAACGCATTTACGGGTCAAGAAAGAACAACACTTGACAATGAATCGCTTGATCGAACACGCCACTGACAATCCTCAGGTCACCCGTAAAACCGAACACGTCATGACGATCCTCATATCAAGAATGCGGGATATAAACAATCAGTTAGTCGAACACGTCATGACAATCCTCAGGTCACCCGCACTTAACTGAATACATCATGCCGATCCTCAGACCAAGGGTACGGGATATTAACAATCACTTGATCGAACACGTCATGACGATCCTCAAGTCACCCGTACTTAACCAAACACGTTGTGCTGATCCTCAGACCAAGGGTGCAGAAAATTAACAACCACTTGATCAAAACATGTCATGACGATCCTCATGTCATCCTCACTTGACCGAACACGTCATGCCGATCCTCAGACCAAGGTACAAAATATTTCACAACTCCCCAATCGACTCCATGGAATTACCGAAGGACTAACTCTGCAAGAAATATCTGAACTCAACACGAAAGTTCACAAATAAGCTTTGACTGGAATTCATACGACGAGAAACAAAGCTCAACGTCCCTTATTCGCATAAATCCGTTATTGAAGGGTTTGCCATTATCTTACATGTTCATGCGTTTCGTAGCTTAGTTCAATAACAACATTCATTAAACTTTCGAAGTTACATTATACATTCATCACTTTGTTTTATATCATAACATACGTATGATAGAAACTTACCTAATGATTATCAATGCAATTATCGTGCCATACAACATACTTATAGCTTGGGTATGAACTCTAAATGGTCAAATCACATTATATTCATAACAACAGAAGTATAGCATATAGCTCATGGATCTTTAAACATGGATTTGATACCAACAATTATATAGATCAAACTCTTGATATGCTCATCTATGCGATAACACTTACCATAGCACAAATATTCATAGTGATACAGATATTAAGGTATGTAGCAACATTAATCAACACCATATATATACAATACATCATACAAGTGGCTTGTAGATATCTTGGATAGATTTTAATACTGATTAGAGTGAGGTTAGGAAACTCACCTCGAGTATGTAGCAAGCTCAGAACCTTAGTAGAAGTTAATCAGCAAGTTCTACAACAATAACCAGAAGAAACAGAATAAAGTATGAGTACTAACTACAGGGGCATACTGGTAATTTTAACAAATGAGGATATAAATCTTAAGGTAGTGATCTACGTGTCATTCTAAGTGTAACGCCATTGACTAGACTCAAATCAGAGTCTGTCGCGTTTTACGGGGTAATATGTAGGGCTTACTGCACTAATGCGGGCTCTAAAAGACAGGCTGTATTTTTGACCGAGTCGAAAGGTCACCAAACTTTAAGGGAATGTTCTAGACATTATTTTAAGACTCTGGAAACTGGCTGCGTAATTTTCGGAGTCCTAGATTATTTATTATGAATTATTAAAGATATTATATATCAAAAAATACCCAAAAAGGAATTTAAATACATAATTATAATTATACTGAGAAATCAATACTTAGAAGTATTTTTATTACATACTAGATATTAAAATACACTACTAGTATTTATCTCATAATTTTCGGAGCTCGTTTAGTATTTATAATAATTATTAATTATTAAAAATACTAATATATAGTATTATAGCTTTATAGATCTTGGGATGTCATAAAATAGTATTGGGGACATTCCCCTAATTTTCCATAATTTGTGAACATGTATAGGTATTTAATTATTAATTATATACCATAGAAAAGTAATATTTATATAATACATAAAGATAATAACCATATACTATTATATAACCATAATATATAGAGTATATGAAATATTAATTAATAATTTTGTATAAAACATCACTAGGGACATATCCCAAATTTTCTGAAATTTACAAATACATATATATATTTAATATCCATTTAAATACCCTTAAAACTATTTATTTGTACATAATAATAATATCTATATTATTATTATAATAATGTAATTATACTTAGTATGTTAAGAATACTATATATGATTATTCCATAAAACAACAATAATACATTTATAAACCATTTTATAATAATAAAATCATTTAAAACTAATTAAGACTAATAATAATATTATTATTATAATAATAATCTCAGACCCGTCGGGTCAACCCGAACCGACCCGAACCTAAACGGATCACCCATATATACTAACAAAAGAAACCAACATAAAGATCCATCGGGTCAAACCCTGACCCGGCCCGAACCTACTCGGACTACCCATATAGACTCACAACTAAACCCAACTCATCAATCCAAACCGAACCCGAACCGAACCCATTTACAATAACAAACTAACCCAACCCGATAACCCAAACACTGACCAAACCCTGACCAAACCCTGACCCAAACCGAACCATACCCTAACCCATTTCCAGACACAACACGACCCGCCCGAACACCCGATCTCCGTTGGACTTAAAAGGTCCATGGGTCCTATTTGACCCAACCGAGCCCATGACCCAAACCACTAACACTCACAGCCTTACCCGCCCCATGACCCGATCCCAAACCCGACATCAAACGGCGTCGCCCTACTTCGGATTTATTAAAACCCGACCTACTCGGATCCTTACCCATTCCTACTCACACACTGACCCACCCTAACTTAAACCCGACCCGGGCCAACCTCGGGTGTTATAACCCTAAAGATATTTCTTCTCCGGTGAAGCAACGCCGCCGAAAAACCGCAATTTCGCCGGAAAACTTCCAAGGGGTGTATCTCATGCGTTTCTCCATGGAAATTCACGAAGCCAACGGAAAAATGACCGAAATCTCATTCTCTTAAACATACTAGAGGCTGGAGGTTGGGTTCATTCATTTTGGGGTCCTACCAGGTGATTATTCTTTCGGCCAAAAATAAGAATAATCTCCTGCATGGTCTTCCAAACATTCATCAAATGGAAAGCTATTCAAAGGAGGGTATATGGGAGTCATGAGGGTCAGTTTGGTATAACTTTTAGGACCTGTGGTGATGTTTTGAAAATCGAGCTCCGACATGGGGCTTTACTGGTGATCTAGAGTGGTCGAGGACCTTAGGCTCTGTTTGGGGCCTTGCATGTGATCCTAGAAACATCTAAATGACGTGCAGAGGGTCAGAAATCTGAGGGGGTGTGGGTTTTACCTTAGGAGAGTCTCGGGCCTCCTTTTTTCTTCTCCGATCAACTTAGTTTTCCTTTTTCTTCTTTGTTGTTCTTCTTCCTCAGTCTACTTCTTCCTCCTCTATGCTTCTGTGTGCGTGTATGCTGAGAATGAGTGACAGAGAGCAGAGTGTGTGTGTGTGTGGTATTTTTGAGTCGAGAGTGTGGGGAGTGGGGTTGTTATCTTTACACAAGCTCTCTCTCTCTTCTCACTTACTCTCGGGTCTCTCTCTCTCTATAAAATCTGCTGTATACAGATTGGGGTGGCTGGGAATGAGAGTAATGAGGGTGAGGGGGTGTTCCTTATATAGAGGGAGGAAATAAGGGAGCTTATCCCATGTACTGGGTGCACCAACGTGTGTACAAGTATGTGTATGCTTGTATGTGTATGCTTGTGTGTGTCCAAGGGTAGACATGGGTGATCCATATGGCTGTCAAAGGGTGGTGTAGGTCCCACTCTCAGGTAAATGCATTGGGATGTATGCCAGTATTCTGGTTAGGTGTAAAACTGTGAAAATGAATACAGCAGCAAAGTATATACTTATAGGGTTGTGCACGAGCCTATATATATAACAGTCTGTCTAAAAATCCTTAATGAAGTTATAATGTCGAGGTTACAACTATTTTAGTAATTACTAGGTTAGAAATGATATCATCGTCGTTAAGACGTTGCTATAGGATCTTATAAGGGTTTTCTAATTAGGAAAAATCCTAATGGACCTTCCGTAATTGTACTATGGTGACGTCATCATTTCTATTATCTTACGTCGAATTTCTGGGAAAGTTCAAGTGCTACAGTGTGTGTGCGTGTGTTTTTTTTTTTTTTTTTTTCATGTTGCAAAGAAAGCATAATTTTCTTTGTTTCAATTTTAAAAATACTTATATTTTGGTTATAGAAAATACTTTTTCTCACCCAAAATATGGTTCACCAATGCTCACCCAAGCATCCCATTGGCCAATGCAGTGGGACCCATGATTAAATATCATTTGTTTAATCCTAGGTCCCACTGTATTGGCCAATGGGATCCTTGGGTGAGCATTGGTGAACCATATTTGTGAGCAAAAATGCTCTCTTTGGTTATATATAGTTAGAATACATTTTTGCTCACCCCAAAATTGCTTACCTTTGTTCAACCTCCTCTCTCATTGGCTAATGCAATGAGACTCAGAATTAAACGAGAATTCATGATGATGTAAAGTACTGGGCCCCACTACATTAGTCAACGGGAGAGGAGGTAAGCCATTTTGAGGTGAGCAAAACCGCACTCGTAGAGTTATGCATAAAGTATATTAATAAAATAAAAAATTTAAAAATCGATTTTTTGGTTCGGTTTGATTTGCCTATAGGCTACCGAAAATCGAACTGAAAATTTTAATTTAGTCCGGTCTTTAACTGAACTGAAATTTTTAACTGAAATTTGAAATTCGGTTTGGTTTGAATTCATTTTATTTTCGGTTAACCGAATAACTTGCCCACCCCTAACCAAATTTGCTTTTGTCACGCCCCGGAGTAGCCAAAAATAGGGAAAATTTAAAATTTTCTTTCTGGACCCGTAGGGAATGACGAGTTACATAAGACTGACCTGTCCGTGCAACATACTAACAAAATATATATATCAGAGTAAGAAATTTGCAAAAGCGTCTAATGGTATTCATGGGGGAACTTAGAGTGTTTTGCTACTTAGGCTGTTACAGAAGTTCCAAATAAAAACCACAAAAGATAAGTTTGGGCGATTTACGCCACTTAAATATTACATCAACCAAAAGATAGTTAAAACATAAGAGAAGTCTTAATGCGGAAGTAGGCCAGGGTCCTATTTCTAACTGGCAAACCCATAACCTTCGTTATCAAGCTCTTCCTGATAGTCTGCCTCAGGACCACCTTCCTGATAATTCCCATTCTGAGGATAGTGATATTCATCTTCATTGTTACCTTGATAGTTCTCCTCATTATAACCTAGACGTAAAAAGTCCAAGGCAGGGAAGGAGCCGTTAGCTTTTGAAGCTAAGTGAAATTGTCTTAACCGATCACTCCTAATACATTTAAGGATATACAAGTATGACAATATCTTGAACCAACATTAAATAGGCATATGACATGGTAAAATGACGACACAATGCATTATCGATATATTCGACTTTAACTCAACCATGGACACCACAACCGACTCATGTGACTTGTTACATTACCAGTGTAACGCCGTTAGCTCAGAGTAGAATGATTACGTTGCTATCGTCGCCTAATAGGGCCCTATAGCAGTTTTGGTTTTAAAAAGAGTGTAATCATTGGACTCTTAGGTTCTCGTGACCTTGCCGGGAGAATAGAATAGTTACAGCGCTATCGTCGCCTAACAGGGCCCTATAGCATTTGAAAGGTAACTATTGTATTCTGATGGATACATTGCTATCGTCGCCTAGCAGGGCTCTATAGCGTATCAATCATCAATTCATGCATAACTTTAATGATTTCAATGGAAATTCTGGCTATCGTCGCCTAACAGGGCCCTATAGAAGTTTCATTGTTGTTCCCATTTACTTGACTGTACCACTCGGACCACTGCGATCCACTCAACATGTATGATAATATGACTGGGGTAGTCCACGTGACTAACCATGCAGACGTCAACATTGACATCATGACTCGACTATGTTCATATGAATATTCATCTGACGGTATAAACGTGAAATCATGATAAGCAAGAATATCAACGAATATTAACTAAGCATGAAGCATAGCTAACTAACATACGTTCATTATATAAGAAATAATCTCAATATTTACATAATTCGTACTTATCAGCTTCGTCCTCGCAGGACGTACTGGGTATACATATAATTTATAAAGAATAATTCTATAATATACCAAGTGAGTTAGGACGACTCACCTCGATGCGGGTGCGTAACAGTAAGCGTAGCGGTTCCTACAAAGTATAAAATTACATAGAACGTTGATTAATAAGTTTACTAAAATCAGGGGCATTATGGTAATTGTGCCGGGTGGGTTCCTAAACCTCAACATGATGATCCAGACATCATTCTGAGTCCAACGACATTGACTAGACTCAAATCGGAGTCCGTCGCATAAAAGGCTGAGTTTTCTATACCAGTTTGGGCCATAAAGATAAGCTGTATTTTTGAACGTGTCGAAAGGTCACCAAACTTTAAGGGAATATTCTAGACATTATTCTAAGACTCTGGGAGCTGACCGCGTATTTTTCTGAGCTACGGTTTATTTATTACGAATTTTTGAAGTTTAAATCGTCTAATAATAGACTGCGGGGTCCCATAATTATAAAATATGATTTAGGGAGATATTTGGCCCTCATAAATATTTTTATTAAATACTAGGCCTTAAATTAGACTAGTAGTATTTTTCTCGTAATTTTCGGGGCTCGTTTGATATTTTAAATAATTAAAATACAACCAAACAGATACTTTATAAGTAATTAATAATTATTAAAATATTAAAGCTAGGGTTTTGTAAATAATAATTTACAATAGAGAGGTACTAGACCTTAGGAAAATTTAATATAATTTTCCTATACTTGAAAATGGGTCATTAGGTATTTATTACCTAATTATTTTAATTTAAAATATTTACTTATTATTTATTTAAACCAATAAATAATAAATATATCATATAATAATAATTCACAATTTCATAATATAAGCATATTATCAAAAATAATACTTCAATTTATTAGAATATAATTTATAGTATTATTGAAACTATTTTTAGATTTTTAAAATACGTTAAAACAATTTATAATTATTTATATTTATTTATCAATACAAAATACATCATAAATAATATATTTATACACTAATCTCGATTAATATATACTAATCTTGGTTAATATATATTATTCATTACTAAAACAGTTTATTAAAACATTAATTAGGATTTACAGAATAATTAACCATTAAAAACAGATTAATGAAACCTTAATTAAGGTTATTAGAATAATTAAGACATTAATAAATCTAAAACAAATTATAAATCTACTAATCTAGATTAACAGATTAATAAATTGTGAATCATTGCTAATCCCGGATCATTAGTGTACTAAGCCTGATTAACAGAATAATTAAGAATATAAAAACAGTTAATTATAATTAATGACTAATACTCGCGGGTCAACCCAGATCCGAACCCGTACCCACGGGTCGTCTGTTTACACACTAGGAATGATCCAACTTAAAAGATCCGAACCGGATCCATTGACATTTATTATAACCCGAACCGTTAACCATTTAAACAAACAACTAAACCCATACCCGTGCCTGTGACCCGACCCAATTTAATTATAAACGGGTAAACGATATAACCCGGTCCCTATTCGGGTCTTGTCTTCTCCGGCGAACCGAGCTTGTAACTGGCGAGCCCGTTTTCGCCGGAAAACTTCCAGGCCTTGTATCTCTCTCCTCTCGCCATAGAAATGCTTCATTCCAACGCCAAAATGACCGAAATGGTCTCCTCTACAACATACTAGGGACTGGGAACTAGATTCATTCGTTTTGATGACCTACCAACGAATTATTCTTTTTCGGTTATAAAAGAATAATGCTATGCATGACCTACCATATGCGTCCCAAATCGAATGCTGCCTTAAGGGGAGTCTCCTGGGATCCTAAGGGCCAGTTTGATCTAATTTTTAAGAGGTGTGGTTGGGTTTTGCCAATTGAGCTCCGGTGAGGGAGTTTTAATGGCAGATTTGCCATTTTCAGAGCCTACGGCTCTGTTTGGTTTGCTTGTGAGGTCCAGGGAGGGTGTGTGAGTGTGTATGAGTGTATAGAACACACAGAAATTAAAATGAGGGGAAAGGGAGGTGTTACCAAGCCTCGGGTCTTCTTCTTCTTCTTCTATCTCCGGCAAGCTCTCTCTCTCTCTCTCTCTCTCTGGTGAGCTCTCTCCCTCTCTGCCTCTCAACTCTTATGCACACACATAGATATATACACAGATTAGGAATCTTTTTTTAAAGAAAATGGAGGTGACATGAGGGTGATTGAGGGGTTGATGTGAATAGGATTTTTAGGGGAAGGTGGCCGGCGTTAGGGGTGTTTGTGTGGGTATCCGGCGGTCAAGGAGGGGGGGGGGGGGGGGTTGTTTGGGTAAGGGTTATTACCCAAAGGGTAGGGGTAGGTTAGGTAAATATATTGCCAATTAAGGCAAGATTCCAATGGTACAATCGTTTCCACAAATGTAGAAGTTGTCGTCGCCAAAAACTACGTGCATCCAGTCTATTTCTCGGACAGATTTTACGGTTTTACGTGCAATGTCAGTCCGGAATTGAGAGTTACAGTCTACGCTATTAAATAATTAATTACGCATACAGGTTCGGGAAATTAAAATGCTGGATTTTAATATGAACACAACATGGGGATCCGTATTATTGTCGTAGAAATTTTACGGGTATTACATCTTTATATTTGCTAAAACAAATAGATCAAAAAGTAATTAAGCCACTAAAATTACTTAAAATAGACAAATAAGTACTCCCTTCGTCCTTTTTTGAGTCTTATATTCTATTTTGGGATGTCTCAAAATTAGTGTCCACTTTCTTAAATTACCATACAATTTTTACTTACTTTCCAAAACTATCCTTCCTCGAAATCTCCACCAAGACAAAACTAAAAAAGTAATTATTAAAATGATTAGGAACAATTGTGAAAAGTAGGTGTAGATTCTTTTTCTCCCCTTAATAAGTTGAGTTCCTAAATATGAACTCAAAAAAAGAGACGGAGGGAATAATAGCAAACGGGCTCTTACTACTGTATATTGTCTTTTGCTTGAGATGGATCCCACAAATTGCAATCAAAATCAAGAGGAAATGGAAAGATGGCTGTGTATTTTTTTTTTTTTTTTGGGCTAAGAAAAAAAAATGGAAAGTGAGTTGGATGACAAACAACTATGACATGAAGTTCAGTTATTCGTATTGATGATGATAAGAATCTTTCAAACGCGCATTGTTGGACCCTCTCGGATCGGATACAGGGAATCGGACCCCACTGAAGTTAGATTAGAATTTTTGAATAATGGTGGAGGGTCATGAATAGGGATGGCAATGGGGCGGGTTTTCCGGGTTCCCCGCCCCTAATAGGTAGGGTATGGGGGGCTTAATAGGGTTAGGGGCGGGTATGGGGGAGGTTTTCAAAACCCGAGTCGGGTTAGGGTCGGGGGCGGGGTAAGGTCAAAAAACCCGAACCCGCCCCGAATATACTTGTATTTATATTTTTACCCCTCAATAGTTATGTGTATTACCATTAAAAAAAAAAACAACACTATTAGGAAACTAATTGGGTAAGTTAAAAAAAAACTGCACTATTAGGAAAAAAAATGCATTAAAAAAATTGATTTTTCAATTTGTGTACCCAAAAAAAAAAAAAAAAAATCGTAATCGGGGCGGGGTCGGGGACCCCGGGGGCGGGGCGGGGGCGGGGGCGGGGGAGGCATTATGCGGGGCGGGGCGGGGGCGGGGGGAGGGTTTACTGAAGCGGGGCGGGGACGGGGTATGGGGGCCCCGTCCCATACCCGCCCCGTTGCCATCCCTAGTGACTCATGAAACAGACACCGGACGCGGGTCCATGGACCATGGTTCTTAAAAAGGGCCGCACACGAATGAAAATGTTATTTTGAATTTCATATCCGCACAAAATTACAGTTAAAAATCATAATCTTCAGTCATTTCCAGTAGGGGTGTAAAAAAAGCCTTAAGCCCGATCTTGGGCCCTGACATTTTGAGTAGGGTTGGACCTATTTTTTGAAGTTCAGTCCGGATCCGACCTGATTCGACCAAAGTTTGGTTTGAGGTCCGCATAGAAGTTCGACTAGAAACTTACTAACAATAAAAATATTAAACGTTTTTAAGTATTAAATATATAAAAAAAAATTTATGCGTTGCTATATTGAAAGTTATTTCCAATCTATAAAAAAATAGTTACATATATAATAGTATTATAGCATTTTAGGATAAATTAAAGCGCTCGTTTAGACTCTTAACTCCAGCCCTGAATTGTGAACTTTTAAGCCCGACCCGAAAAGAGAGATGAGCTCGTCGGCCAAAGTCCAAGCCCGATCAATGTCGGGTTGGGCTGGCCCCGACTAGCCATTTTGACAACCCTAATTTCCATTTGGGAGAGTATTTTTGCTAATCCATTTTTAGTCTATCATTGCTCACACAGACCTTCACTGAGTGAAATATGTCTCATTCCAGTAATTATGTTAATAGTACATAGGCAAAATGGAAATTAAATGGGATACGGGTCAACCAGTGAAGCATGGGTGACCAATGGTGGACCAAAAATAAGTGAGCAAAAATGCTCTCTCCATTTGGTATCAATAGGACGAGCGTTCTCGGTGGACGTGCAGACTTGGTGTGTGATACGCAGCTATTCCCAAATCAACGGGATGCGATCGGTTTAAATTGGCCTATCTTTTTCCTTCTGAGTATTCCAAATTGAATTATGCTATGGACACAAAAAAAAAATATCCACGCAAAGTTGTTCACTAAAATTTATTATGTCTATCTCTATCCTAGCGAAACCCACAGTGTCAGTGGACCCTATCGAGAGAGAGATAGACACAATAAATTTTTGTGAGTAACTTTATGTGGAAGTGTTTTTGCGTCCCAAGCATTACACTTCCAAATTTGTGGTTTTTAGTACAGGTGATACTGAGACTAATTCAACATTTTCAAATGATTATCAAGTGAACCTACTGTTACCTGTATTGAGAACCACATTTGGGTATGCAGCATCACTCTTTTTCTTTTTTAATTTCAATGGAGAAGGGATCCGAACTTGCGCCCAAAGCATCATAAAATTGGTGTCTGCCAACTTGAAAATTGGCCTATCAGGTTATCGTTTAAGACAATCTCCAAATACACACATCAAATTTAATATACCAACTTGTACTTTGCTATGCAAATATCAATTTTGTTACATTACATGAATCAAATTTGTCATGGGAACTGGATTCAGAATCATTTAGTTAGAATGCTTGAACTTCTCAGTTTTGAATTCCCTTCCTCTTCTGGTTTTTCAGCCGCTACTAGTTTCTTTTGTCCCCCGCCAAAAAATAAACAGTCTCTTTTCAATTGATCTACTTCTTTCCTTCCTAAATGAGTGTCTGAATTTCATTTTTGGACAAGTCTATGGTGAGCATTTTTTCATATGCGAATGTGAATTTTAACCATTGGATGAGAATTTAGCAATAATTGTATCTCCAGATTCTTGAGAATCGTATAACTAGATTCTCATCAAATGGTTAAAACTTACATTCTCATATGAGAAGCTTTTCACAATAGACTTATTCTTCCTTTTTTGGATGTCCCAACATAAATATCCAGTTTTAAAAGTCAACTATAAATTTTATATCATCTTCCAATAATACCCTTATAATAAGGACAAATAGCATTTATTTGTAATCCAAAATAACACAAAAAATTGTAAGAAAGTCGAACACCATTACATCCAAGGGAAAAATAGGGAAGTAGTTCTGTAATAAACCAAAAAGATGAATATTAATTAGGAGTATACAATATATTTTTCTTAAACAATGTGCAAACTTGTAAACACTTATTTAGGGAAGGATGGAGTACTATTTTGGGATTATTAGTTTAGTCAATTTTAGAATATTTTTTAAGTATTAAATCCAACAAAGAATTTTTTTTTTTTTTGAAAAGTGTCTCAATAAAACCTCGAAAAAAAATCCCAACCATAAGTCCCCCGTTGTCATTGTGTCCTTTAACACTAATTAGCCCTTCTATTTTTCAGAATCACTTTCCCAATGTCTCACTTTAAGTTTATTTTACTGATTTCTTCTCTCCATTTTCTCTTTTTAAATAAAATATTCTCAAAAAAGTTTGGTAGACATACCAATGCATGGTATGTCAAACTTTGAGTGCAAATGTTACATGGTAGAATCAATGTATCTATGCTATAATTTAACTTTTACACTCATTCAAATAGACTAACGAGACATATTACTAAAATTAAATGTATAACAAGAATGGGTAATTTTAAATATTCAAATCTCACACCCATTCATTCACACCTCGACGTGGACCAATGGGGAGAGTAGGGAGATTGCAAAGTAGTGTGGACCCCTCAGTCTCCCTCCTCTCCCCATTGGTCCACGTCAGGGTGTGAATCAATAGGTGTGAGATTTGGGTGTGGGTCTAGCATTACTCTACAAGAATACTCATTTTGATACTATTTGTTAAGTATGTACCTTTTGTTGGATACAATGGATAATAAACTTCAATTAAACAGTAACTAAACTTGATCGAAACACGTATAAATACGTTGTCCGAAAAACAAGTTTACGTCCTTGAGCATTGAGTCGATTCATAGCAATCCTCGTGATTCCTTGAGCTTACATAAGTTCTCATCACAACTGGAATCTAACACCTTTGAAGCAAATATATCAATATATAATATTTTGCCATGTAAAATATGAGATTTTGTATTGAGATGTTCTTTGTCATGTCAAATTTGACACAAGATATAATATTGCTGTAATTAGCATATCCTTTGACATACTTTTAGAGAGATAATGCTATATTTTCGCAATATCATAAAGTTTCACATAACAATCTAATTGAAATATATATATATATATATATATATGGGGGCTGCTAACTTACAACACGATGATTGTAGGTTAGCAGCATACAACAACCTCTATAGCGATGGAAAATAGGCTTTTAGTGACGAAACTTTTGTCGCTAAAGGTTCTAACTTTTAGCGACGAAAAATTTTGTTGCTAAAAGTCTATTTTTCGTCACTAAAAACCTCATGTGTTGTAAGTTAGCAAATCCCTATATATATATATATATATAAAAAATCTGGAATGCATTAATCCACGAATAATAAAGAAAATTACCAATCTTGGATTATCTGTTACATTTTGCCATTATAAACTTTTACTTCAAGATACTATGTTAAACAGGTCCCAAGAGAATAATATATATATATTTTTGAGATAGTTTTACTGTCGTCGTAATTTAAGTTCATCATAAACAATTAAAATTTTACCTAAGAAAGTCCTTAAGAAAAAAACATTAAAGTGTTAGTCCTAAATTTTACATGCAACATTTTGTAGTATGTATCGGTATCTCTGCACATTTTAGCCCTATATCCTTCCGATATAATAAAATTCAACATATTTTTATGGCTTGTTTGGTTGTTACTTGAATTTTAATAGTTTTATTCAGATTTTATGTTGAATCTTGAAACAAAATTTATCACCACTCAATTTATAAAAATAGGAAACTTTACCATATTTCTTTTTATGGAGCCATTTTTACATTTTTTTAAAATGTCAAAATTTATAATTACAAATATCATTTCTAAGATGAGCATTCAATTTCTAAATAAAAATATTCAAGCTCACCATTTTTGTAAAATTATATACAAAGGATACAATATAATTATTGTATTAAAGGACAATCAAACCGCCCTCAGTAATTGTTTGAGTCACCAACGGGGGTTGGTCCGAGTGGTAAGCGGCTCGGTATCGCTTAAGCAAGGTCTCGAGTTCGAGACCTTGTGAATGCAAAAAATCCCCGCTGGGAGACTCACCCACCATAGCCAGGTGCGCGACCCGGGTCGAATCCGGATTAGTCAGGGCAAAGCCCTGGATACCGGGTGGGCAACCAAAAAAAAAAAAAAAGTAATTGTTTGAGTCGTTTGAAATTATCGACAAGAGATATATACACAATACTTTGTGCCTGTATACTATAATATAATAAGCATGTCACCGACAACTTTAAACCATATAGTTAGGACACGACTTTAAAGAGGAAATTTTCGAGTTTAAGGAATCTCATTTCAACCAATTCGCTTGTGGAATTGGTTAAAGGATTCGAAACCTCTCAAGGGCGAAATAAAATAGTTGGAGGGATGGACGCTTTATTTGTTTTGATATAAAATATTGTTTGAAAAATGCTTTCATCTTATAATTAGTACATGAAAGTATTTTACGAAAAATATTTTACATCAAAACAAACGGAGCTTTAAGACTGACATAAAAAAGTTCCGACTTGGTGTGTGTTTAGACTCTACCACTAGCTTGCTTTCCTGACTTAAATAATGCGTGTGTTGGAGAGTCGGTGCATGTACTCAGAGTTTGCCTCACGTTCTATTATGATAAAACAATAAATAAATCGTCTGAAATACTGACGGAATCCCGAAGTCGCAGAGAACAGACTAGGGCATTTGTCCTCGCCATCCAAAAAGATAAAATAAAAATGCTTTGTTTCCTAAATTTAGTTCTCAACACATGCATGTGATAATGGGAGAAAATATTTAAGATAACAGTTACTTTGATGACATGGTATTATAAGCCAATAAAATATCCATGTTCAGAGACATGTCTCTTATGGTTTCATGGAAAAGATAATTACACATAAGTCTCATATTTATATATATTGCCTCATATATATTAGTGCATATAGATGATGTGGTGTTACGGATACATTAAATATTTTTTCTAATAGTAGGACTACCTAAATCAACACTTTAATGAAAATTTAAGAATTTTCACTATAACAAATATGATCTCATTATTAAGTATGTTGAGAACTATATATTTTAAATATAAATTTAGTAACGACAACATTATTCTTAGTTAAATCGCTCAACAAATAACACTTTTACATGATAGGAAAATTATGGCAGAGAATCTTGTGATTGGAGAGTGCATTCACATACATCTTGTAGGTTTGGGCAGGGGTTGTGCTTTTTCTTTATTTTGAAAAAAGTAATATTTGGGGCACTAACAAATTTCACTAACACTTACTAACACACTCTATCTCTCTCCTAGTGGCACTATGGGGTCCGCAGTGGACCCCACTGTATCACTAAGAAAGAAATAGAGTATGTTAATAAGTGTTAGTAGAATTTCTTAGTGCCCCCAACATTGCCCTTTGAAAAAAGCAAGAGGACATATTATAATTGATCTAAGGCTAAATTGGCCTCTAGATGTCCCAAGATATTCCAAAATTTTATGTACTTTCTGGCGGTATTTCCGTCCTTTTCCTCCAATAGGGTAGACTTCAAATCAATTGTGGTATTGTACCACATAGAGCTTTGTTTTCCTTTTACAAAGATTTCTTGTTTGCTTCCCTTACTCGAAAATTACGTTGCTTATCGTTTTTTAAGATTTTGAGAAAGAGTGTAAGCTTGTTTTTTTAACTGTCTCTAGACTTAGATAACAGTGGTTCATTTTATAGAGTAAGTCTTTCGGAATAAATAAATTTAACAAATACAATCCACATAATTCACACATTTATGAATTGTATTTATGAGATTTGTTTATCCCAAAAACTTACTCCATTTTATAAGATGCTTCCATCAAATAACTCAGGCCCTCTGATCTCCCAATCATCGAGCTCTCTTTTTGGAGGTTTTTTTGACTAAGATTTTTGAAATATTCTCTCGCTCTTCCTTGCAAGGCAAAATTTAAGTGTTTTTTTACTTTTAAATGTTGAAATTATTGAGTTTCCTCTTATTTGGGCATTGAGTTTTTTATTTCAAAAATGCAAACAAAATCATTTATATTGATGTGGCTAGTATTTTGTATTAAAAATATGGTCGTTGGATGCTATTAATCTATTAACTCCAATATTATAAATATGGCCGTTGGAGGTTATTAAATCTATTAACTCCTATATTAAAAATATGACCGTTGGAGGCTATTAAATCTGTTTTTTTTTTTTTTAATAAAATGACTGTTGGGCAATTTGTCTAATATAAATAGCCTTCCCTCTTCCCATTTACAAATAGAAAAATTCCTCTCTTTTGTGATTCTTCAAAAAACCATTTCATTAATTTGGAGCAATTCTGAGCGCTCATATATTCTTCCTGTAACAAATATTGTGGTCGGGCCATATGGGCACCCACATGTAATTGGACTGGGTCCAAAGAGGGCTGGCTTGGACACCAAATAACGGACTTTTGGAGTCCCAAGCCTAGTAGGTTTATCATGTGCTTATTTATATATATATATATATATATATATGATTATACATCATATGGAAACCTAATGAGAGTGACTTTCAGCAGCATCTCTCTCTTCCTCACGTTAGTCTCTCTCTCTATACACTTGGTTTCTCTCTCTAGCTAATCACCAAGGAGCTTGGGATTTAGCGCTTGACTGTCATGGGGATGGCTCAAGAAGCGTCCTCTAGGACCTAGGCGATGCATAAGAGAGTACACAGAGGTAACATAGAGCAGCAGTTCGTGGGTGAAGACGCCGGGCTCGTAACAACACCGTTCGGCGATCCGTCGGGCTATTCCGCTAGGTAACGAACCTATACCCGACTCGTATGCTTGCGTGCATATTATCTACATTGGTATCAGAGCCAACAGGTTGTTGATTCGCCCGTTTAATCACCCAAATCGAATCTGCAATTAAAGCTTAACCAAGCTTTTTAGGATAAACTTTGAAAATTTTGATTTTAAAGTGGATCTAATACAAAACTTCAATAAGGGTCTAAATTTTTGATATGGTTGTGTCCCATATGATCCCTAGAGTCCTCCCCTAAAATCTCAAGTCTTGATTATCTCAAACGAATGTGTAATTTAAAACCCTAATTTTTTGGGTCTAGAAAAAAAAATTGAGTTTTTTTTTTTTTTTCTGAAACCTTACACTCGATTTCAGAACGATATTTACAACCAAAAGCTCTTTTTTTTTTTTTTTTTAACATAATCTTAATCAATGCCACATGGGCTTTAAAACGATTTGTCACACGAAGATTTTTTTTATCTAAAACATAGCCGTAAGAGCATCGGAAAGTCAGCATCGCGCTGCTTAGGCTGGCTGCATTTTTTTTCCTGTTAGGTGAAGAAGGTGTACAGTAACATTGGTGAGGACCAGTCACGGATGGAATGTGTGTGGACCACCACATGTAGTATTGACAATTTGACATGACCTGTACACCTCCTTTAGTGCATTTGGTTATAAATCATGGGTCATTAATGTTTTGTTTGGCACTTCTTCAAAAATGTTCAAGGATTTTTACAAGCCATGCCAAACAGACCCGAGTAAAAGTAGTGCCCACCCAACACATGCTTAATGGTAAAGAGATCTTGTTCAAGGTCCTCAATTTTTTTTATTGATAAGAGATAGAGATTTAATTTGTTTAAAATTCTGAAAATAAATTTTTATTTATTTTATTTTTGAAACTTATATATAGTGTCTAGGACACTGTAAGGGACTCTAAGATAATTTTTGGATAAATTATCATGTATTTATGGTATTTTAGAGCATATAATTAATGTTTATGGACATTTATTTAATTGCTTAAAATAGCCAAAAAATACTATTAATTTTTGTAATTAATATGGGACATAAGGGACACTGTTTTAAGACCATGTAAAATTTTGTGGGACCCACAGGTAATTTTTGGTAAATTATCTCAATCATATAAATATTTTAGAGCATATAATTGTGTGTTTTTGTACACATATTAAATTGCTTAAAATATTTTTATTGATTATTAGCTCAGGGAATTAACACAATGTGTTTAGAACACTAGTGGTAGTTTGAGAAAATTATTTTAGTGTATTTTCTCGCTCTTTGGGACGTATTTTAGAGCATATATGTTGTGTTGAGTATGCAATATTAATTGCTTAAAATAAAACTAATTAAAGTTGTTAATTCTTGAATTTAATGTCTAGTGTGTTTTGTACACTGATTGGAGAATTGAGAAAATTTTATGAATTATCACATTTTTTGTTTTGGTATTTTAGAGCATAAAATTTATGCTTATGGGCATTTATTTAATTGCTTAAAATAGTCAAAATAGATTATTAATTTTTGAAATTAATATGGGGTGTTTGGAACACCATATTAGACCACTGAAAATCTTTGGAGAACAATTTCTTGAAATTTTTTTGTATTTTTAGGAATTTTGTTGCTCATAGTTAATTTTGTTTAACTAAGATCATTTTATTATGTTAAATTGATTCAAAATGTTTTTTGGGCCTTGGTGAAATTTCAAAAAATTTTATTTATAATGAAAATTTTGTTTTTCAATTAATTAAATTTTTCGTAAGGTTTTAAATTAATTGTTAATTTAAAGGGCCCTTAATAAATTGGTTTTAAATTATGTTTTAAGACCTAAAATTAGGTTAAAATTAATGAAAAATTCAGGTTTTTTTTGTTTTTCATTGATTTTTCTTAGCTTATGGGAGCTATCCGGGCTGTGAAATAATCATTTTATTGCCCATTTTATTATTTTTAGAGGCTCATTGCATTATTGGTCACGTTTAATTACTGTTGTTTGTGATTGATTGACCCTATGACCTCTAATTCCTCCTCCTTAAGTGGAGTGACGGATGAGTCCATTCATTTTATAATAAGACCACATGAGTGCTTGATGTGTGTGATTAATACATTTTAATCTGGCTTCAAGGAATGGACAATAATTGACAATTTATAGAGCTTGTGTCCTCACGATGTATGTTTAAGGCTGTTCTTGTATGTGTTTATGAACAAAGCATCCCTATTTTTTATGGGCTATAAATGTAATGTGATGACGAGGGTTTTATTTCTCGTATTGGAAAAGCCTACTTATAAAGGGATGGTTTTCTTTGTTCATATATCATACACTTGAATTACCTTAACATGAGCTCTAAGTTGTCAATTCGGACCCACGTGGGGGTCCATGCGCACTTTTGTTGTATGGCGCACTTTATATTTTGTGGATGATCTTAGATAGATAATTGTACCATCTAATTGATGTTTGTTTAGAAAAATCAATTATAAAAGGTTTTTCTTGATTTACAAAATTAAGATTTGATTAATGAGCAATAACAAATTTTTTGGTCTTAAATTGTAGAAAGGGGAAAACTCATTTGTAATTGGATTTTAAAACAAACCTTATGAAATGTGTAAATAATAATGTCAATCCCTTGCGCATGTTTTCAAATATTTCTCTTCAAATTTTTTGGATTCACAAAAATAAATGTTTTCCAAACCACATTTTGTCGATCTTTATAAAAGTAACAAGTTTAAAAGGGACTAATTTTTGTAATTTGGCACTGCAAAGTAACACATCTACAGAGTAAGTAAGAGCTTATGGGCTTTAGACTTATTCTATGGTCCAACCCATTAAACCGAATAATGGGCCTTGACCTAATATCATTATAACCTTAATAGCCTCGAGAAGGATCATAGCACGCGCTTTGTGATAAGCAGCATGCACTATTATCTTGTTAGGAAGTGTAAATACTACCCAATAGCCAAAGTATTATGAGATCAGCTCAAATTTGTTTTCGATGGCACATTCACTACTAGATTGAGCATCTAGGTATGAAGTTCGGGAAAGTAAAAGAAACGTTCCAAGTACACGATGACTGGACATCTAAGGTCGATGACAGGTATGATTCGTGATTTCAGAATACTCGGAATATCTTTACTGGCGAACTGCAGTTTCAGGCTATGATTAGTTCTTTTCCTGATTCGCGGGTCCATAGAAAATAAATCATGATCAACAACGGAAATGTTAAATTTTTGGTTTTGACATTTTCTGACATGTTGAGCTGAATACGGAGCGCCAAAAAGGTGAGGCGAACCGTATAGCTACACTCTTGACCACTACTTCCATAAGTGGAAGTAAGCGCAAGGCCAGTGGGCCTAAACGCAATGGTAAGGGTAAACCCGCCTAGAGGCAGGGTGGGGCCAGCAAGTTTGCGCCCAAGGCTAATAAGGTGGAAGAGCGCAATCGAGGGCGTTCTCCAGTTCGGTATTAATAGGATGGATACTTTTAGTGGTAGTATTACTAGGACATGGTTATCTAGGGATAACTACTTAAGAGTTGTTTTAAATAATTCTAGTTTCCTCTGTTATTCATTTATTCTGAGACATGACATGTTGGACTTGAACGCATAGGATGTAATAGGATGACTTGATTAGCTCGAGAAGCCCTTTTGGGCCCACTCGCTAAGGTTGACCTGCCTATGTGTGAGTCTTGCTTAGTTGGCAAAGCATGCCGAAAGCCTTTTAGAGAGGCTATTAGAGCTACTCAAGCATTAGAGCTAGTTCACTCAGATATCTGTGGACCTATGGTTGTAAAGGCACGTCATGGCGCCTCTTATTTTCTCACTTTTATAGATGATTTCGCGCGATGTGAGGATCGCGAGTATTTATCTAATCAGTTCTGGGAACTATGTGAGGAATAAGGGGGAACGCAGACACCTTTCTGTTCCGAAAACTCCACAACAATATGGTGTTGCAGAAAGAAGGAATAGGACATTCCTAGATATGGCTAGGACTATAATGGCGCAAGTCAACCTCCCAAAGTTGTTTTGGGGGGATGTACTATTGATTGCTGCCTACATACTAGAGTGTCTCTTCTCAGTCAATTCCCTCTACCCCCTTATGAGCTATGGAAAGGCGAAAAGCTCATTTTGGAGTATTTGCGCCCGTGGAGTTCAGGAGGTCATGTTCACTATACCTCGTATAAGTGCGAGAAACTATGCTCAAGAGCTGGAAAGTATACCTTTATAAGGTATTCTAATAGCTCGACAGCTTATGTTATGTATAATGAACAAACGGGTATAGGAATGACAAATGGTGCCACATGATATTGAGAATGACTTCCCCAGATTTGTATTACCTAGAGATATCTTGACCTCTATGAGTTGGAGGATGTTGAAGACAACATACCATCTTTAAGCGAGGGTGGGAAGATTGAGAATCCACATCCAATAATCGCTGTAAAATGGTACTAGTCTCCACCCGAGTGGGAGTACAACGCTAGACGCTAGTGGGAGTGTACCAGATAGTGGGAGTGCACCACTAGGCACTCAAGATTCTCAGGTAGTATATTGTATGGTGATGAGAAAAAAGTTCCCTATCGCTGTTTTGAAATTGAGGAAGACATTTTCATATGTGTGTAAATGTGTGCACAAGTGGATGAGGATAAGCCTACTTCTTTTGTTGAAGAATTTCTCTTCGTTTGCTGAAACTAAGTGGATAGTTGCTATACCAGATGAGATAAGCTCTATGGACGCAAATAAAGTCTGGGAGTTAGTTGACATTCTGCCTGTTCGTAAGACTTTTGGAGACAAGTATGTTTTCAAAATCTAACGCAAGGCAGATGGTTCAATTGACAAGTATTAGGCGCGCCTTGTGGCGATAGCTTGTACCCAGAGAGGGTATAGACCATGGAAACATGTTCTTCCAAGGGTGAGATTTGACTCCATTCGCCTTATCCTAGCAATTATAGCATATTTAGTTTTTGAACCTTTTGAGTTGGATGTTTAAACAGTTCTTTTCTCAATGGAGAACAAGATGAAGTCCTAGTCGATCCTTCAAAGTTTGGGGGAAATCGCACGAGGTATGAAGTCCTAACTTGTGAAATATAGAGAAATACATGTTTTATATTTCGACGACGAAATTGAGATCCGGGCAAAGTCCATGTGTTAATTGTAGGCTCGTTAATTATGCACGCGCTAAATTGTGAAAAGCATGTCTAAATTTACGCGAGCACGTTGAGTTGTCTATATGGGTCAAAGGGGAGTCTTATACAAATTCATGCCGGAGTAAGCTTCTCGATGTTTGAGAATTTAAGTAGCGACGTCTACTGTGCATGGTTGTAGGCTTGGACTTGCCATGGCACTAGTTGGGATGTAATGGTTGTAGGCTTGGACTTGCCATTGACATCGCGGTTTAAGGTTTGGACTTGCCGCTACCGGATGAATGCGTATTTTTCTCCCTAGAGACTATTGATATGATTTATGAGATGAAAGCATGTTTTGTTATATATTACACATGTTAGACTTGTGCACTCAGCATATAGCTGAGCAGTGGAGATGTACTCCATTGCAGGTAAGAAGAATGACAAGAAGAAGCGTGAGGAGTGAGGCCGTGGAATGCCGGGGAATCAATTGTCTATACTTTTATTCTATTCCGAACTTGTCATAATAACCTTGAATTCGTAGTATGTTGTAATATAATCTGAACTTAGATTTAGTACTCGTAATCCCTAGTAAACGCTCATGTAATTATGTTTTTGAATGATGGAATAGAGTGGTTTTATGTTGGTTTGGAATTGGTAGAACCTTGAATGGGAAAAACTGCAGTTTTGAGTTTGCTGATAGAAATCAGTCGACTGGTTTTTGATCCAGTCGACTGGATCATTATGTTGAACTGGTTACTGCTTTGTTTCGTCTGAGGTTCAGTCGACTGGGTTGAGAAAACAGTCGACTGGATGGAGCCCCAGGCCATGACATTCTGCTGGATTAGGGTACCAATCGACTGGACATTTTCAGTCGACTGATAATTTTAGGCACCAGTCGACTGGGTCCCCGACACAGTCGACTGGATGGGCTGTTATATTTTGAAACCTCTCTGTTTGAGATCACCAGTCAACTGGACCCTCGATCAGTCAACTGGACCTCTGTTTTCAAAACTGTTTTCTTTTGGACTGGTTCCAATTGAACAAAACTTTTTATAACTCTGATTTTTAATGGATCTCAATAATGTTTCTGCCGCTATTTGACTTTAATGGAACGGGATAAGCCTTGATGGCGTGCCACGTGTCCTATTTCCACGCGTAGTGGGATGGGTCGTGACAAAATTGGGCCACAATTCCAACATAACTCACACTATCCGACGTGTGCGATATCATTCACATGAGAGAGATTTCCTGCGGTGTAAGTCATCTAACAATACTGCTCTGGAAAAAACGGAAAATTAGTATATACAAAATGAGAAATTCATGTTTCCGTATTAATCACTAAAAGAAATTCTCACAAAAAGAAAATAATGTCAAGAGGGTGTCCATGGATTATATCAGGAAATATAATTGGTAAACAATACGGCAATATGCATGGATTGATTTTGGGGGCCACATATTTTAAATGAAATATTAAAAAGTGTTAATTGATGAATTACATTCATTATTTGATAGTAGTGAGTTGATATTCTAAATTATTCCCATCACTTTCAAATTTATTGAACAAGGAAGGCGTGGTGCTATTTTGTCTTCTTACTTAAGCTACGTTCAAACGATTAGATTTTTGGCATTGTCTTGCATTAGTTTATTCAACTTTTTTTTTTAATATGTATAGTGGGTGTCTTGATCAGTTAACGTTATATGTCACAAAATGACAAGCTTTGCCACTAATCAAGTGAGCTTTATAACATCGTAATCACAATTAAGAATATGATTGCATAAAAATATATTAATTAATTATGTTCATGTATTAAAAAAGAAAATTCTTTATATTCAACTTTGATGAGGCCCATGAGGGTCATCAAACAGATTGAACATTGGTACAAACCAAATAATGACTTACAATAAAGAGAGAAAGTGCTTTTGGAATATCATGTGATTGATGCATGCTCAAAGAGTAATGTTTTGAAAATTGGATTGTTCATCGAATCGTAAAAATGATTGAGTCACATGTCACTATTTCAATTGTCTAGTCATCTGAAATTGAACTGCGATGTCAAGATTACATAATAAATATTAATAATTTTTTTAAATAAAAAAAAAAAGAGAAAATATTAGATTAATAAAAACATTTTTTTTTTGTTTTTTGGTTCAACCCCCAATTTTTTGGATTCAATCACTAGCTTATATATATATATATATATATGTGATTTTTAGAACTTTCGATTTTCGGTCCAAACCAGATCATTTCCTCCACCAATCGACGATATGACCGGATTTTAAAACATTGAGCAAGAGGATGTAATAATTTATTTGTCTCGCTTTCTTCTTAATTTGATATGATGAGCATTGTTGTTAGAATTCTATCATACGTGGGATATTTCCAAGGATTTTGGGAATTATTGATTGATCATAAATATCTATTCTGAAGAGGTGTCAAACATGCCGGGTCGGGTCGAGCTGGGCTCGGTCAAAGCAGGCTTCGGGCCGGGCCAGGTTTCGCCAAACATCGGGTTGGGCCGGACCGGGCTTGGGAGTGGAGGGGGTGTGTCCGCCCCGGACAGGTGGCCCGGGCCTAGTGGGCCAGACATCGGGCCGGGCCGGGCCGGATGGGTTAGCGGGCTTTTTTTAATTTTTGGAGTGGGCTGCGGTGGGCTTCGGGCCGGACCGGGTTTTTCACCATTTCAGGCCGGACCGGGCCATGGAAGGAAGGTTGGGTGTCCACCCCAGCCTGGGGTATGTGAACCGTGCCTAGCGGGCCGGGCCGGGCTTTGAGCCCGAAAAAAGCGGACCGGACTCGGGCCGGGCCAACCCGGCCTGATTGACACCTCTTTCTGATTGGTTTTCAACTTTGATAGCCCGGCCTGATTGACACCTCTTTCTGATTGGTTTTCAATTTTGATAGAGTATTATTGTGAGTGTCTCTTATTACTTGTCTAACAAGTATATGTATACTTTATAAAAAGGGAAGGTGTATAGGAATATAGGTAAGCCTTGGTTGTACCAAGTTGTGGAGTTCTCCCATTGTGGGGGTGCATGTTCTAGGATGAAAATGATGAGGGTTCTTTAGGTTTATTAGGGTGTGAGTCTTGTACCGGTTATTTCGCCATAATAAAATGCCGTTCTTTTGAGCGTGGATGTAGGCATGGAGTTGTCGAACCACATAAACTTGTGTATTATTATTTTTTGTTTTTTTTTTGGTGTGCATGGTAATTAGTGTGAATATGTTCCTGTGTGTTAATTTATTGAGAGAATTTGATTTCGCGTTTGAAATTTCCCGCAACTTTAAGTGTATGTGTTATCAATAAGTTTTGGATACAACTTTCATACAACTTTCACACAACCTCCTAAAAGACGTGTCTATATCTCTCCTGCGTCACTGTGGGGTCGAGTGACATCACAAGAGAGAGAGATAGACACATCTTTTAAGAAGGTTGTGTGAAAGTTGTATGAAAGTTATGTCCCAAGAATTACTCTGTGTGTTGTACACATATGCTTATATACACATGTGAGTATACCATTCAATGTGAACCCAATGAATTAAGAAAACAGTTAATTTAAGAGGGGGGGAATTATTGGAAAATCCTACAAGTAACCCTCATAAGTTTAAAACTCCAATTGGTTGGCCCATTTTCTAAAAAGGACAAAAGGAATCTAAATTAGTGCTCACACGGTATAAATGCAAGCACCATAGAAAATCTCATGTGACTCCAGCACCTCACGCGTGCCTTTCCTTGGTTCAGCCACTCACACCGTGTGAGTGGCTCTACCATATGAAATCCATTTCGAAATTTTTTTTAAAACTTTTAAAGCCCCATAACTTTTGATCTACAACTCTATATTTTACAAACTTTATACCGTTGGAACCGTGTCGACAAGAGCTACAAAACTATTATCATTGTTGATATATTTTGAGCAAAAAAAAAATTCACATTTTACTTGCCTTGTTCAGTTGTTCCTATAAACTTAAATTTTCATTTGATATTTGTGTACGCGTTCAGTGACATTTCACTGACTTTCATGTATGTCTGGTAAAATTCACTAGAAGTAACTGACTAGATTTTAAAGTTTAATTTGATTATTAATTTGTTAAAAAGTCTCTTAAATGCAAAGTTAAGTAAAATTTTCACTTAATGACTTAATGTTTATGTATGAGTTAAGCGAAATTTCACTAAATATTCATATATGCATGGTGAAATTTCACTTTTCTTCTTCTTCTTCTTTTTTTTTTTTTTTTTTTGCATATTAAACAATGCATATTTTGTTAAAAGAAGCAAATTTCACAATCAATTATAAAATACCAATTTTCAACCAAAACAAGTGTAGGAATTCTTGTTAAAATTCGTCCTTCGTTTTTTCTTCTCAAAACATACAAATTTCATATTTTTACATACATAAATAATAAGTGAAATTTCACTTGACATACATAAAATATTAAGTGAAATTTCACTCAATACATGAAAAATTTCATGTTTTTACATACATGAATAATAAGTGAAATTTCACTTGATATACATAAAATGTTAAGTGAAATTTCACTGAATACATGAAAAATATTAAAAGCTCTCTCCAAAAAAGCCCTAAGTTCAATTTTTGCAAAGCTCATAAACTAGTTACCAAATGAATTAACATGAAATTGTGCTTTAAAAAAGGAGAAGCACCAAAATGGGGCCAAACTAAGCCTTAATGAGGTATCAATGGCTTTATTGCAATTCGGCTTTTTTTTTTTTTTTTTTTTATACATATAAATTTGGCATACATAAATATTAAGTGAGAATTTACTGAACTCGTACATGTTTTCTTCCTAAAAAACATGAAGTTAAACTTAACATTCGTGTACTCGTTCAGTGAGATTTCACTTAGTAGGTTAAGTGAAAATTCACTAACTATCCCAAAAGTCACTAGAAGTAACTTTCTAGATTTTAAGGTCTACTTTGATACTTACTTTGTTAAAAAGTCCCTCAAGTGTCAATTTAAGTAAAATTTCACTTAATATTCATGTATAAGTTCAGTGAAATGTCACTTAACATTTATGTATGTAAAAACATGAAATTTCACTCTATCTTTTTTTTTTTTTTTTTTTTCCTCTTTCATATTAAACAATGCATATTTCGTTTTAAAAAAAAAAAATCAAATTTCACAAATTAATTATAAAGCATAGTTTTCGACCCAAACAAATGCAAATTCTTGTGAAATTTCACTAAAACTCTCATTAAGAATAAAGTGAACATTCGGTTTTTTTTTTTCTTACAACATATCAACTTGACATACGTGAACATTACGTGAAAATTCAATAACTCATACACGAATATTATGTGAAAATTATATTAGATTCGCTTGGAACATGCTATGTAAAAATAAGAATTTTTTTTCTTTTGCTCAAAAGGTATCAACAATGGTACTAGTTTTGTAGCTCTCGTCGACACGGTTCCAACGGTATAAAATTTGTATGAAGCAGAATTGTAGATCAAAAGTTATGGAGGTTTAAAGGTTAAAAAAAATATTTTCGAAATGGATATCATATGGTACATCCACTCACACGGTGTGAGTGGCTGAAAAAAATGCGGGCTGGGGAACGGGCTGAATTTTCTATAATACATGCACTTGTACCGTGTGAGCATTGGATTAAATTCCTTTTATCCTTTTTAAAAAATGGTCAAACCAATTAGAGTTTAAAATTTTTGAGAGTTAGTTGAGTGGTTTTCCAACAATAATCTATTTAAGGGGACATTGATTAAAGTTTTTTTCATCTACAAACTACAGAAACTCAATGATCCACCATCCTATCCAAGAATTAATGATATAGAATGTAATGATGTTATGATTCTTCAACAAACCGAACAAACTATGTTTTTAATGCGGACAAGTGTGTTAGGCAATAAAGAAACGCAAATTAGTAAAACAAGAATGCAAGGGCACACTCATCCACACTCAAAAAATATCTACACTCTGAGATGGACTAATAAGTGATTAAAAATAAATGCATATATTCATTAATTATCGATATTTGATAAAATCAATGAATACAAATCGAATATTGTGACAATATTCACACCCACGGTAACAGTAGGAGTATGAAAAGACCAAAATTGATTGGGTGTTGCCAATAAAAAAAAAATTAAAAAAATTTTGGTAGAGCATGAGATCAACAAATTTAGGGGCATTAACAAATTCTACTAACACTCACACATGCACTCTATCTCTCTTCTAGTGGCACTGTGGGGTCCGCAGTGGACCCCACAGTGCCACTAGGAGAGAGACCCAGCCCACAGTGCCAATAGGAGAGAGATAGAATATGAGTGTGAGTGTTAGTGAAATTGGACCCCACAGTGCCACTAGGAGAGAGACCCAGCCCACAGTGCCAATAGGAGAGAGATAGAATATGAGTGTGAGTGTTAGTGAAATTTATTAGTGCCTCAAATATTACTCGCCTGAGTAATGTTAGGTAGAGCCAAATGAAAAAACAAAATTCACGCAACCAATTCAAAATGTGGAAAAAATGCTTATTTGAGTTTTAATAAATAAAAATACATATATCAACGCTGTATTTGGGATGGGGGTAACTTTTATTTTCAGCACGCATATAAACAATGACGTGATTTACATACGGACGGGAAAAAAAAATGAAAAAGGGTTAAACATAAATTTAGATTAAAAAAAAATGATAGTTTATTAGTCATTTGCTATAAAAGTTGAAGAAGATGGAGTTCAGTCAGTCCATCCCATACTCTCAGTTGCAAAATAGTACCTCCAACTTAAAATTATAAAAAAAGAAAAAAAAAAAGTCCCCCTCATCAAAGTCAATCAACATTTTATAGAACTTTCTTTCCAACATTTACATCACAATGATTTTATATCAATTGTTAAACATTTCTAGGTTCCACCTCTGACAGATGATGTGAGTGTAATTTTTATACCACAAGAGAAGTCTTTATATTTTGACCTAATTATTAATGTATCATCCCTAATAACAAATACAGTTAATGTAATTTTATATATCACAAGAGGCGTACCTATATTTTGACCTAAAATCAGTAAACGTCAGTGTAATTACCCGTATTATTAATACTTGTACTAAGAAAAAAAAAGAAGAAAAGATACTCATGTTCCAAACACAGCAATTGGTTAGAACTGTTTGGCAAATACTATTGTGGCGATTGCAATAGCAATCGTGAAAAAAATACGATCCACTCAATGCATTCTTGGGTTTCATACAAAATGCAAATTTTTGTTATAGAAATTTAGTACAAATTTTCTCATTTTAGACTTATTAAGTTTAAAGGACAATCCGTTTTTTATATTGGTTAAAACTCCATGACTAGTCAAATTTAATCGGATCAAGTCTCTATGTTTTAAAAATTTTATAATATATGGACTATCGAAAAAAAAAAAAAAAAAACCGAATTGAACCTAATACTAAAAAAATCTATTTTAAAGGACTTTTACTGAAATTCCCTTTTTGTTATTGCAAATTTTGGAAACTCAGCAGTCAAAACGGGCTCTAAGCTAAGGTTCAGCTTGTGCGGTAATTAGCCTAGCCTTGATTCTGTGGTCCAATCTAGTTGGGTTGAAATAAGTATTTGGGCCTTATTTTATCCTTGACTTCAGTGTTTTTTGTACTCAGTGTTAGGCCTTATTTATTGACACAACAGCCTCCAATCCATATCTACGTGTAACCTTTTTGTCCTGTCGTTTATTTATTTTTATTCTTTTGAGTACCAATCAGTGAGTTTATAAGCATATATCCAAATCCACCGTGACAGACAGAGAAAATACAAATCAACTTGTAATGGACACCAACGAATTGGGTTTCCAAATACATGACTAAACTCAGCTTCGGAAAGTACCCCCAGCAAAAAAAAAAAAAAACTATGTATATACATATATATATATACGGTTCGGATCTAAGCGGACTTCAAGGGATGGGTTTGGGATGTATTGATTTTTAGGGACGAAAAAGTCGCTTTTAGTGATGAAAAATTTCGTCACTAAAAATGCATTATTTTGGCGATGAAATTACGCAATTTTTTCGTCGCAAAAAATCCGAAAGTCTCATATCCGCCCCTTAAGGTCCACTTAAGATCCTCACCATATATATATATATATAAGGAGCTACTAACCTACACCGCGATGGTTGTATGTTCGCAACGGTTACACCAGTTTTTATCCACGAAATGTTTCGTCGCTAAAAACTCTGAATTTTAACAACGAAAAATCCCATTGCCAAAAGTGTTTTTTTGTCGCTAAAAGGGCGCTAGGTTAGCATTCTTGGGATTTTAGTGACGCTCCCTTTTAGCAACGAAAAAAACGATTCTAGCTTCCTTTTAGCGACGAAAAAAAACGCTTTTAGAAATGGGATTTTCGTCGCTAAAATTCGGAGTGTTTAGCGACGACATATTTCGTCGATAAAAATATTTTTTGTCACTAAAACTAGCTAGTGTACCTTGCAAACATACATCTATCGTGATGTAGATTAGCAGCCCATATATATATATATATATATATATTATCTACATTAACCTTCTCAATTAATTTTAAATCCACTTTCATCGCAATGCTAGAGGTTTGACTGGTATTTTGGAACTAGCTACTGTTGAAATTATTTCAAAATCAACATTAAAAGTGACTTAATGTGATTCAATGTTTAGTGGAGACTGGAGAGAGGCCAAACTTCAGATGTGTCTTTGGAATGTTCTATATCCATTCTGTGTATTCCTTGAACTGATTCTAGACCACCCAATGTGTCTCCCAGTTATGGAAGAACATTAAACTTAGCTTACAAGCAGTGTCTATAAAGTTTTAACTAGAGTTTGATTCTTTAATCCTTTATAGAAATGCCTTGAGAATATCCAAATATTTTCATTCTCCTTCTCTCATATTCCTAGAATATTTTCATAGTAATGCTTTCTTTAATAATAACACACTTCACATTTTTATATATTAGAAATTCATGCTTAGCTAGCTGAACATTTTGGGATGGTGCTAATAGTAAATTAATTTCATAAGACAAACACCTTCAACTACGTATACTTTTTCAAATATATCTACTCTAATTTGAAAAATGTTAAAAACACCAAAATTTACACTTAAAAGTTATAGCGGTGTTGATGTGGCGATAAGTTGATAACAATTGTAGCAAGCTGAACATTTTGGGATGGTGCTACTAGTGAATTGATTTCATAAGACAAACAACTTCAACTACGTATAGTTTCCCAAATATATCTATTCTAATCTGGAAAATGTTAGAAACACCAAAAATTTACACTTAAAAGTTACAGCGCTGTTGATGTGGCGATAACAATTTTGAAATTAAGTCAATCTGTGTTCTCATATTTTTATGTCAGCAGGTGTATTATGTAGGTGTACGTTTTAGGTATACCTAGTATTATTCTTATGGGTAATATTTGGGACATACTCAAAGATACAATTTTTGGAACACGACCCAAAAGATTTGTGTCTAAAAAATTGTGTTTTTGGGTGTGTCCCAATCGTAATTCTATTCTTATAACAACAGAGTAATGCAGTGCTTTCCAAACTTGTACTTATTTTCAAATGTTTTAACAATGTACAAGCATGTGCATTACGGAATGGTTGTTGTATCTCAAACCACTACATGTACGGTACTACTTCCATAGCATTTTGAACACCCAATTAGAAACTATAGCATTAGTGTAGATAGTAATTCCTGTGCCACTTTTCTATTGTGACTTTTGCCGACTTGGAGTAATAGTGATTTGGTAGTGATATAAACATCATCATTATTAATGGGGAAATTACACTTACCTCTCCTGAGATATTTGATAATTACAAAAATCATCTTTGTATTTTCAAAAATTACACTCATTTTCCTTTTATTTTCAAAATGACTATTACACCTTTGGATAAATCATCAAAAAAATTATCCACAACCTTTTTAAAATGAAAAAAATTGTATTAACAATTATGAAAAAAAAATTAAAAATCATCGACAAAATTTCTGTATATACCAAATCAAGCTTTTACTAAAAATTTTTAAAAAATATATCAATAGTACATTTAAAAAAAATACAAAAATCATCAACAAAATTATCTACTACCACTTTCAAATGAAAAATAATAACAACAATGAAAAAAAAAAACATCAACAATTTTTTTTTTTTAAAAACATGAATAGTTATATTGTATTTTTGTCTGCTTTATATTTTTAAAATTGTGAACTTGCTCCCAACATTGTGAATGAGCTGCTCCAATGAAACTTAGTTAGTACAGGCCTTGCACGTGCATTGGCCTAATGTGTGTATACAATATATATATATATATATATATATATATACATATATAAGACTCCATTGAGCATGTTTTTTTTAAAATAATAATAATAATAATAAAACAGACAAAATGCAATATAACTATTATTTTTTTAAAAACAATTGTTGATGTCCTTTTGTTTTTATTATTATTGTTATTATTCTTTTCATTTTAAAGTGATTGTAGATAATTTTGTTGATGATTTTTTATGTTTTTAAATTATTATTGATATTTATAAATAAAAGAGTAATGATGTGCTTTCCAAATTTCTTTCCCAAAAGTGTTTCCCAACACATGTGGCAGTGAATTTAGTTGATTTTGATTGGCTGTGATGTTAAAGTGGTTTAACTATGGTCCCACTTCAAGAAAGTACAGTATTTCTCTAAATGAATGTTCTAATATCTTTCACCTACTACTTGGGAAAAAAAGAGTTAAATAGCTTAAATTAAAAAAACTAAATCCGTAAACTATTGTAAGTTAGGCAAAAGATTATAAAAACTAAATTATAAATTTTTATAAAAAATTTCGAGCTGCAAATTTTATAAAATTAGGGCTAAATACTATAAATCTAAATCTGTAAACTTTGCTAATGTATATATAACTTTATCTAATGCGCGCGCACGCGCACACTCACACTCACACACATGTATATGTGTATATATATAATGAGATAAAATGGTAAATTGATAATCCTATACTTAAAAATAAATATAGGAGATGTGAGTATTATTTTCCAAATTAAAGGGGAGTTCCTTATAATTATTATATACCTCAACGAGGCTCTTAGCAAAAAAAAATATACCTCAAGGAGGTCAGTGTACTTTGCCCTTATGTAATACATGTACTTTATCCGGATTCCAAAATTTCAAAGTTTAAATCTATTGAACTTTTTGACACTCACTCAAACTAGCATATTGAATGATGCAAAATGAATCAGGAGGAGAGTTGGATTCCAAAGCTCGCTCTCTCTCTCTCTCTCTCTCTCCAGACTCTACTTTTGAAGAAGGGCAATCACGGGGCACCCCTGAAATCTTTGCTTTGAAATTTATCTTTCCACTGCCCAAACAACCTACTCTTCTTTGATGCTATAACTGAAAAGCCGTGAAAAAAAAAATGCATTTTGGTGAATTTGTTTTTCATTTCATTCCAAGTTTTGCAACTGCAAAGATGAATTCTCAACATCTTTGCCTTTTTGTGTTCTATTTCCCTATTTATCTCCTATAAATAAGAACCCATTTCTCTTTTTCTTCTTTACTCATCATCATCATCATTATTATCATCACCACCACTACAATGCATTTGATTTTGCTTCTCTCTCTAGGTTTTGATTGGTTGTGTCTTTGTTTCGATCAATACATGAAAACCCACCTCTCTTTCATACTTCTCTTCAGAACCCATGTTTCCGAATCAGTTCATGAACTTCTTGAAATCAATCCACACCTTCAGAAGGAAAACCCCTTTTGATTGTTGTGTGTTTTTGACAAAATTCTCTTAAAATTTCCACAATTTTCAAAACACCCATTTGAGAAAGAAGAAAAAAAAAAAAAAAAAAGAAGAGAAGATATTTCTATGGCAACCTCATGTTTCAAAGCAATTCGGCTGCGAAAGCCGAAGAACAAGCAATTAGAAATCCCTTCTTCTTTAAAAACCCAGTTGAATTCTGATATGGAGAACATGGAGAGGAGGAGATTTGATAGTGTGGAGTCATGGTCAATGATATTGGAATCTGAGAATGTTGAGAGTTGGGAAGCATCAAAGGAGGATCAAGAGGAATGGACTGCTGATCTTTCTCAGCTGTTCATTGGCAACAAGTTTGCTTCGGGGGCCCATAGTCGAATTTATCGGGGAATTTACAAGCAGAGGGCAGTTGCAGTGAAAATGGTTAGAATTCCAACTCATAAGGAAGAGACTAAAGCTTTGCTTGAACAGCAGTTCAAGTCTGAAGTTGCCTTGCTTTCGCGTCTCTATCATTCCAATATTGTGCAGGTTTCAATTCCAACTCACTCATTAGTTATGCTTATTTGTTTTCATACCTGATTACTTTACTTGTTTTTATGATTTGCTAAGTTTTCATGCTTACTTGTTTTCTTGGGTGATGCTTATTTGTGTTGATATGTAAGAATAAGAGCTGAAGCAAAAGGGTTAAAGATTTGGACAATTATACTCAATTAGAATAAATCATCAAAGTCAACTCTTGGGGTTTATCACTCTTATTGATCTATGCCCCACATAGATTGTAATCAAAATGGTGTATAATTGTTTGGACTACTGAAAACTTCTTATTTAATAATGACTATATTATGCAATTTAATCCATGAGTATGTATATGGTGATTATATAATTTCCAAACACATTTGGTGGTTAATTTACTACCGGGGGGCTCATTTGACTAATTTGTAGTCATGGAATGTTGGACTAATATGGAAAGGTTTTTCAAATTTTAGTTAATAAAGAAAGGAGGTGCCATTGTTTAGTCCACGGTCATAGGTTCAAGTCTTACAGCTGACACTTTGAGCAAAATGCCAACTCTTAGGCCTATCTCCAGTCTACCCCTCCCACCACCGTGTGTAAGCGAGACCACCACTGGGTAATGAACCTTATATAAGTCTATGGCCATACACTTAATGTTATCCTAAGCCACCATGCTTTCATGCTACTCTGATGCATGTTCATTCTGGCCACCTCCTCTCTGCAACATCTTTAACCAAAATGACCATTGATGAGTCCTTGTTGACAATTTTGGAATTTTATTTCTCTACAGTTCATTGCAGCATGTAAGAAGCCTCCCGTGTACTGTATAATCACAGAGTACATGTCACAAGGAACACTGAGGATGTACCTCAACAAAAAAGAGCCATACTCGCTTTCAACCGAAACGATTCTAAGGTTAGCCCTCGATATTTCCCGAGGTATGGAGTATCTTCACTCACAAGGGGTGATCCACCGGGACCTAAAATCAAACAACTTGCTTTTAAACGATGACATGCGGGTTAAGGTGGCGGATTTTGGTACATCGTGTCTAGAAACACAATGCCAGAAAACCAAAGGAAATAAGGGAACTTATCGTTGGATGGCTCCGGAGATGATCAAAGAGAAACTTTGTACTCGCAAAGTTGACGTGTATAGTTTTGGTATTGTGCTTTGGGAGCTCACAACGGCTTTGCTTCCCTTTCAAGGAATGACCCCTGTACAAGCTGCTTTTGCTGTCGCTGAGAAGGTAAGCTTCTATTTTTTGAATTTTTTTGTTTATTGATGCTTCATGGTTTTTGGAATAGTTTATATCATGGATTTTTTTTTTTTTTTTTGTCCTCCCTATGACGTATTCTTAGCTTCCGGCTTCCCTCTCTGTAATCATAAATAGTAGGTGATTTTTGCCTAGAAAGCAGATTGGTCTTAGTTAGAGTCAAGTTGGAAAATTTGACTGAAACTGCCTACCTAGTTTAGTTCAGTAGAGTTAATTAAGCTGGAATTCATGCAAGAACTTTCTATGCCCAAGAATGAAGAGGTCTATATGTATAGGACATACCCACTAGCAAGAGATTACCACTAGCAACATGAGCAGACAGTTAATTGCATTCTTAGACTCATTAGGGCTTACAAATATGATAAATAAGAGCTTCCAATTCATGGAGTGAAGAAGGGTTCCAGTTTGTATGCGACCCGCAACTTTACATAATCTATATCTATTTTTTCATACTTGTTCCCCCACCAACCCCTGGCAATTATGTGTCATTAGGTATGAGACTTAGAATTTAGGTGTTCCCTTATGCTATTTGGTTCTAGGGGTTCTACTTCGCAAATCCGCTGTATGTAGGTTCCATTTGTTAGAGATGTAACTTGTGGCCTTATGTGCTATTCGTGGGTCCACATAAGCTTAATCATGAGTGAGAAACGTATGTCCAGCTTGTATGTATTTAACAGCCCATGTTCTCAAGACTAATTGTCCACTTTGAAACGGTCATGTTGGAGAGACTTCTTGCATTTGATTCTATTTTCATTTTTCTGACTTATTTTCCAGTTGCAATTTCTAACTTAATTTTTAATTTTTTTGAAGAAGGTAAATGAATAATGTTAATGTATGCTTCAGCTTTTAAGTTGGAGATGTAATTTTGTTCTTCAGGGGAGTAGTGGATGGATGGTGGAGTACCTGCCTCCTCCACCTCTCTTGTGAATCTCTTGCCCCATCATGTTTGAGTCTCCTTTTCTCTCTCTCTCTCTCTCTCTCTCTCTCTCTCTCTCTCTCTCTCTCTGCACGTACCTAATGTGTGCTAATGTTTGTACATGTAGATTGAGAAAAAAAGAAGTTAGTTTTCCTTCCAAATGCATTATTAATGTTTTCAAACACTTTCTGACACTCCCGGAACTTTGGAAAAAATCCTTGCGCTTACTGCCCCTTTTGTTGTGATAATTTGGCAGAACGAAAGACCACCGCTTCCGGCTAGTTGTCAGCCTGCGCTTGCACACCTCATAAAGCGGTGCTGGGCAGCAGACCCCTCGAAGCGACCCGATTTCAGCTACATCGTATCTGCTCTCGAGAAATACGATGGGTGTGTCAAGGAAGGCCTCCCACTTTCTCTCCATTCGGGGCTAGTCACCCGAACTGCTATTCTTGATCGGTTTAAAGGCTGTGTCTCCATGAGCTCGTCTATACCTGTACATAACTGACTTCTTCAGACGGGTTATCACCATTCTATTCAGTTCTTCGGTTCCACAATATGTTCCTAATTTTAACTTTGTATATATATGATCTCCTTTTAGTTATCTAATGGGATGGTATCTGTTGGTGGCATTTGAGTCCTCATATTCAAATGTGAAATAAATGTTATAACAAGTTAATGTTTGCTCCAACTTTTTTGTACTTTTGCTGTTTCTTCATTTAGTTGCCTAAGCACACCAAATCCTAAGATTTTAGGAACTATTATCTTGGTTTTTTTGGTTGTAGTTTTCAGAATTATTAATGGATATATGATGTTCTTAACACTTCATACTGAGTTTGTGCTGCTCGGAGTTTATATAACAATATGTCTAGTATTTGATTTGTAGCTTGTGAGAGTTATGCTTGGATGAACTTGAGAGCGACGTTGCCAGATTTGACTCAAACCTCTATTTATTAGTCACCACATTACTTGCTTTAGTTTGGCCCCCATGTGGCTTTTTAAAAGTGGCTTATGAAATTTATTGGTGAGTTGTTAATAATTTTGTATAAGTGACACATTATTCTTCAAAAGCACATCATGAAATAAAAGCAATATTGAACTTTTAAAAGCTCCATTCTAGATCTTTTAAAAGCCCCTAAAAAAAAAAAGCCGTAAGTTCAATTTTTGCAAAATTCATAAACTAGTTACCAATTGAATTAACATGAATTTGTGCTTTAATAAATGAGAAGCAACAAAATGGGGGCAAACTAAGCCTAATTATAGATTTCCTCATGGTTGGGTGTTGTAGCCCTGACTGAGTTAAAGTTATGAACACTGGAATTTAACCAACAAAGTGAAAACACAATCCTGAAAAGGAAATGAGAAAGGAACTAAATTTATATTAATTCAAATATAATCTGCTATACGGCTTACGGATAAGGACATGGGACATGGCTGCGACATGATACAAAAATGTTGATATGGCAAATCTAAAAATGTAGGACGGGACGAATAGAATTTTACTTGTCTAGATATAATTAGTCATGTTCATTCTCATTTTCTAGATTTACGAATAAAACAGGTATGTATCTCCCATTCTCTTATATTAAGATTCTAAGGTTAAAGTCTTGAAAACATTTTGATAGAAGCTACCTTGCCTTGCTTTGCCTTGTGGACTCCCCTGTCGTTCGTGTGTTTGATGTCAAAACTAATAGGATACAATTCATTTACGCACCACCCGACACGTGTTGGCGTGTGTCCAATGAGTCTCGGTGAGTATCCTTGCGTCATAGAGGCTTAGACTCCTAATATATCATTCAGGATGGAATACTAATCAGATATGAAATTAAAGAAAATTATGGAGATTACCAATAATTTCGACTTGGAGTTGGGCTCAAATTTGGAATGTACATATGCATCAATCACACATCAAAAAAAAAAAAATACACTCAAGTCTATTCCTTCACGAAACGGAGAATAATAATGACTCAAATAACGTCCCAAATGGTCTTATGTGAATAGGTATTGACTTGTCCAACGTTACAAAAAATGATAAAAATAAAAATAAATTGCCATTTCAAGCGAAAGAATTTGGCACAACTACAACTACATTTACGAGCAATGAGTTTTGACTATTTGGCCAATTTCAATCAACTATAAACCTTTATGATTTTTTTTTAATAAATTTATGGGTTAATTATATTTTATCCATTTGTGGTTTTGACTCATTTTCACTTTACTCATGGGACACTTAACCGCTGTGTAGTTTTGGATTAAAGTGGAATTAGTAAGATTGCTCTAAAAAAATAGCCCCAGATGGAGATTACGTGTTAAAATTAGCCCCACCTATGATAGTTTAAGAGTCAAAGCTAACCCCAACATTAGCCTTGACAAATGGGTAAAGTGTTAAGAATTAGATGGATTACATGACAGCATTATTCCCACATAAGGGGGGTTTATCTCAAAATTAACTTCACAAAGGGGGTTACATGCTAAAATTTTTGGCCAGTTTTAAAATTTTCATCAGTTTTGAGAGAATCTTAATAGTTTCACTTTAGTCCGAAATCACAAAAGGCTAAGTGTCAACTTTTGAAACGTATAGGGGTAAAGTGAAAATGGGCCCAACCACAAATTAGGGTAAAATATAATTAACCCTAAATTTATTGACATGGTCGTTCTTGATCAGAAAGTGTCTTCTTCAAGTTCTACATCAAGCGTCCTTTTTCCCATTTTGAGGTGAAGACTAATTCATACAAAGGGACACTAGCCGAAAAAATCACTGTGGATCGGGTAAACCAAGGAGATACGATGACGACGTGTTTGTTTTCTCTTCCACAAGACTAATTGATTTCGACCTTTAAGCCCATTAAAATAAAATTTTGCCTAATCATGTTAATACAACTTTAAAGAGGCATAGGCAGTGGAAAAGAGTCTTATTCCACTTAAAATGGACCTTTTTTTTTTTCCTCCAAAGGTACCAGCTAATATAATTGGTGAAGTTCTGGATAGACAGTTAATTCAAGAGTATTAATGGGCAGGGAAGGCCTACCTACCCCTTTATGTAGCCCATTGCTAGTGGACCAAGAAAAGGAAAGGGAAAAAAAAAGTGCTCACTTCCATTTCTCACCCAATTTACTACTACTCTGCTACTTTGATTTTGTCCGCCTAAGTTTATGATTAGCTGGTTGTTTGTGTTTCAAGCAAAAAAAAAAAGGCTGGTTGTGTATGCTTGTCACAGAGACAGGGACAGAGAGTAGTAGAGGTGTAAAACGACCGGGGCAGGCCGCTCTGGACAGGCAAGTTGCGGGTTGGGCTTGCGAGCTTAATGGGGCTTGCTGGAGACGCGCGCGAGCTAGTGGCTTGTCCATTTTATTTTACTATTATTAATTTTTTTTTTTTTAATTAAAACTTTACACTATTTTTGTGGGTTGTGAAGGGGGTGAGTTGGCGGGTTGGACAAGCTGCGAGATGGAGGATATACCCGAACCCCTACCAGGTGGATTATCGAATTGGGCCAGTGTGTAGGATTAGGGAACGGGCCCATTCCGCCTCTGTTTTACAAGAGAGAGAGAGAGAGAGAGAGAGAGAGAGCATTTATGGTACGTTTGGAAGCATGTATTTAGGACAATGGGAAACAGTGAAACACCATTTAGTTTAAGGTTCCCATCGTATGTTGTGTAGACAGCCACACACACACAAAAAAAACAAAACAAAAAAAAAAATCTATGTTGCCTAATGATGTCACAACTTCCCTGTCAATTGAGCTACAAACATCTCGCCACTTGTTTGTTTAGCCACACACCAAGTTGTACTTTATTTATTTACTTTTTTTCATTTTTCTTTTTGTGAAAACATATGAAATCATGCTAAGTTAATGGATACCATTTAAACAGATTATACTAATACTTTAACTAACCACAATATTTGGATTAAATGTATTTTACACCCTTGTAATTTGATCCCTGTGTCATTTTGATCCCTAAACTTTTATTTGTGTCAATTTAGTCTTCCAATTTTGTTTAGTGGGTCAAAAGAGTCCATCCATCAAAATCTGTTAAAAACAAGAGCACTCAAAGGCAATTTTATCTTTTCACTTGCCTCCCCCAATTCTCCTTCACCTTCACTGTCAAAACAACTAGGCGACACCATACTGACATGTGAAAAACGAAGCCATTCTTTCAAATCTACTTCTTTTGCAATACTGACATGCAAAGAACGAAGAGCTCGCAAATCTCTTCCAATTTGTAAACCAGCGTCACCTTATTTTCGTCCGACATCACAACATTGAACATCTGTGATCTCTAGTACGTTTCAAAAGCTCCCCCGCTTGAATCGATCGCTTTTTGATAGCTCAAATTCAATTCAAAAACCCTATAAATAGATCAAAAAGGATTGGAAGGGCCATTGATCGATCTAAATTAGCATAATTAGATTCACTGATCGATAAACCCCTTCGCACAAGATCGAAGCCCTAATCACAAATTTTCAACTGAATTAGTAACTTGATTGAATGCGGTGGATCATTGGTCTTTAATACAAATACTTAAGAAAATTGATTTTTTTTCATGGATATACAAAATTAGAGGAATTTGTAACAAATTGGGTTTTTGGGTGGAAGGATTTAGATTATGACTGGAACAGAAATGACGAGAGAGAGAGAGAGAGAGAGAGAGAGAGAGAGAGAGAGAGAGAGAATCGTGGAAAGTTTATGAAGTTTTTACAAGTAGGAACAATTGTTGGCACCTGACCTCTGGTGGTGCTATTAGCAGCCAGTGTCAGCAATGCCCACTATGCACGTTAGCTGTAGTTTGTTTACAAACCAGACTCAACTGATGACGTATTCGAGTGGTCCTACCTGAATCGACGGTGGTGATGGAACTTTTGGGGAGACAAGTGAAATAACAAAATTGTCCTTGAGTTCTGTTAGTTTTTTAAAACATTTGGATGGATATACCTTTTTGACCCACTTAACAAACTTGAAGAACTAATTAAATTGACACAAATGAAAGTTTAGGGACCAAACTACAACGATATAAAATGCATTTAAGCCACAATATTTTGACAAGTTTACACCTAACAGCACACTAGTAGTTTTTTGTTTATTGACATCTATGTGCGCAAAGGTATAAATCCATAGTCCAGAAAGTTAATCCAAACCTACTTTTGAAATATTTCTCATCACCATAGTACAATCAAATGGTGTGTAGTTTTTCTTTCTTTATTTATTTTTTATTTTATCTTTCTTCTTTCTCTTTTTAAAATAGGTGGCCCCCCATAAATGGGCCGAAGGTAATGCCTGGTAAACTCTCAGGTCTCGTTTGACTGGCCGATAAACCTGACGAATATGATAGGATAGGATAAGGCAGAGTCGGATAGGATATCTCTCATGTTAGATAACACTATATGTTATTTTGTGTTTGGAACATATTGGGATTACATTGTCGAATTAGCTGTTGAATCACAATCCTGCATGTGTTTGGTATTGCCTGAATTAAACTTCTGATTATATCAAAACCAGATAATTATTTTTATTACCATATCAAACCCCCCCCCCCCCCCCCCCCCAAAATTGGATACTTACTCATTGTAAACTTTTACAATCATTCCATTACTCTTGTGCGTCAAACCATCATTGTAAACTTTTACAATTATTCCATTACTCTTGTGCATCAAACCATCATTCCAAAATATTGTACACTGATTCTATACACTTGATTTGCAAGTATGTGTCATTTCACTTTTGTGTTTCCTTGTGAACTCTCTCACATGTATAGGAAATCTGTTTTTACTAAGTAGTAATAAAGTTAAATAAAAAAGGGTAATACTTGAGGCACAACCTTCATACAGCTTTCATACAACCTCCTCAAAAGATGTGTCTATCTCTTTCCTGTGTCACTGTGGGGTCCGGTGACATCACAGGAGAGAGATAGACACATCTTTTGGGGAGGTTGTATGAAAGTTGTATGAAGGTTGTGTCCCAAATATTACTCAATAAAAATTCACTTTGCATTGTGGCTTCCCAGCCCAATTTTTATCACTTCGCTTTGTGATTGCTTCATTTTTACCAATCTAAGGCTTCCCCCATTGGGCAATCGCAATTACCTCTTATCCCAATCTCCTTAAATATCCACGGTTCTACCCTTATACCACCCTCCCATAGTATAGAGTTATCCCAATGAGTTTGGGATAAAAAGAGAGAATGAGACTTTTTAATCCACCCGATTACGCGTACCAAATATTGAATAGAATAACTCTTATCCTATCTCAAACTCTTATCCGGTCAAACAAACAACGACTCAGATCCTAAACTATAAGCCTTTGGTATCAAATAAGTCAAGGTGCAGACTAGGACGAGCCAAATTTGGGAAAGTACAAGTTTACATTTTGTTACCCAACAAGTTAACACGACATGTTAACTGCGAGTAAATCATTGATATATATATATATGTAATGGTTTATAAGATTAGATGGTCTATTAAAAAGACATGTTACAGTAATTAAAGTCTGAATTAAAACTGGATCAAACAAGCCAGAGATGCAATGGGATTGGGAAGTCATTAATCAAACTATCTAAAATACGATCTGGGGTTGCTCATTAGACAAGTTAGGCGACCGTCTAAGGTCCCAAAAAAATTAATGCCCCATTGCCTAGAAAAATGCATCCATTACTTGTAATTGACTACAATACAACTATTCCAAAAATAAAATCCCCATCTTTTCAATAACTTCTTAAACTTCAAGGCTTCAAGCCTATCATAAAACAAAACAAAAAGAAAAATTCATATGATTTCCTATCTAAAAGTCAAAAGAGAAATTTCACAAGAAACAATCAACACACCAATCGAAATACTAAATTTATTATAAAAAAAAAATTAGATTATTTTCCAACTGAATTGATTGGTTATAAAATCTTACTATAAAACAATAAATGTAACAATCCTTCCACAGAAAGAAGATTTTCAAAACTAAAACGGATAAAATCTTCTCTAAAGTCAACCCTATATGTTGCAGTAGAAATTAAGTGAACTAGCAATGTTATCCATTGAATAGGAAATTTTAGAAAATTTTGAGTATAATATTTCAATTAGTAATTTTGCATCTCAAAAAGCGAGAAAAATAAAATTTAAATAATATTAATATATAGTTATTAATAGTTGAAAATATAATAAAACTCCCATTTTAATTCTTTGCCCTATGCCCCAAAATCAATTGAGCCGCCCTTAAATACGATCCAATGAAAACCCAAGGCTATTTATTAGGTTGTTACTTAACATGTAAAACTTGCCTTAGGGTGCGTTTGATAAAACTGAAAATTAAGTGCTAAAACTTTTAAGTGATTTGTAGTAGAAAAACTAAAAACAGTGTTTCAAGAACTAAAATAGACTGCATTTAGTGATTATTTTCAATAGAAAATTTTCACTTAACGTTTTCAGTGGATTTTCTACTGCTTTTCAATTAGGTGGTAAGACTATCAAACACACTGAAAAAAATTAAGTACTAAAATTTTTTATTTTTACCACTTAATTAGGTTATCAAACACCCCCTTAGTTTTTATGAAGGTCCAAAAAATTTTAAAAAAACTCCGGACTGTTGACTCTTTTTTGCTAAGCACCTCACAGTTGACTCATTTAAGTCATTCCCACCCCAGATAGTCGACTACTCCTGACGTTGTTGTTTGGCTTAATCAAGTCAAAAAATTTGACTTGTAATTTACAAAAAAATCTAAAGTCATCTATGAAAGTGTACGAGTAATGTGGACGTACAATCACGGAAATTGCTTAATATGATCCAAATTCACAATCCTATCTATGAATACAATACCAATTGTAATTGAATTTGTAATAAGACCCCAAGGGCCTTCATGTTCCTCTATTTTGCTTTCTTATCCAATTGACCAAAATAAGAAGAAAAACTAATTAATATATGGCAGATTTCTCTTTATTTCACATGCCATATATTATGATTTATCTAATTGTGAAAAGAAAAAAGAGTATTGCTACTGTCACGACCCATCTTGCTACGTATGAAAATATGACACGTGGTACGCTACCAAGACTCATTCAATTCTATTAAAGTAAAATAGCAGCGGAAAAATATAAGTACAATCTTTTAAAATCAGAATTATAAAAAGTTTTGTCCCATTAAAAACATTTCCAAAAGAATCATTTTTGAAAGACAGAGGTCCGGTCGACTGTGGCAGCTCCCAGTCGACTGGAGATCTAATGCAGAAGGTATGGATGGAAGTCCAAAAAGCCTTGTCCACTAGACTGAGTCCCCGCCTTGTCCAGTCGACTGTGTCGGGGACTCGGTCTACTGGGGTCTCGATTCTTCAGTCAACCGTTCTTCAGTCGACTGACAAATGTCCGGTCGACTGAACTAGCTCCAGCAGAATGTCATATTTTCGTGCAGAAACCAGTCGACTGTAACTCAACCTCCAGTCGACTGAAGTCCTTGAAAAATGAAATATTATCTCTGAAAAACAGGGGTCCAGTCGACTGTGTTGGGGACCCAGTCGACTGATCCCTCCCAAATATCCACAATTCTGCAGCAACTCAAAGCCAATTTTTTTTCAAACAAACACCAACATAAACTCACTATATTATAGCGATTCAAAACATAATTACAAGAGTTTTACCGCAGTTACAATACTGCAAATCCTTCCCAAGATTCAGTTACGACATATTATGAAATCAAAGTTCTTATAATATTATGGGTGAAAAGCAATTTGCACCCCTAATGTATACACCGTTTTGGACTTTGCACCCTGATGTTTCAATTTTCGCAATTTGGCCCTTAATGTATATTTTTTTTGCAATGTGGCCCCTCCGTTAGCCATTTTTGTTAAAATGGACGGAAATAGCTCACATGTTTGTCACATGACCCACTTAAAGGGTCACTTTTGTCATTTTACTCCACAAACAACTTCAGACTCAAAATTCTAATCTCTTAAAGATCAAACTAGGAAAAATTAGGGATTTTGGAAAAAATATTGGGAAAGAGATTTGAAAAAATCTGATATGAGAGAGAGAGATTGAGAGAGAGAGAGAGAGGGGGGGGGGGGGGGGGGGGGACATCCAGCCACCATCGGACCACCACCACCACCATCGGACCACTCATCACCACCACTACCACGATCGGACCACCTCCACCATCAGACTACCACCACCAACATCGGACCACTCATCACCACCACCACGATTGGACCCTGTCACTACCATCGGACCACTCATCACCACCACCACTGAATTTCTCTGCAATTCCTCTTCTCCTTCTTAAATTCTGTGTGTAAATCTTCACCAATTGACCTCATTTCAATAAGTAAGAGCTAAGATTCTTACAGACCCCCTCCACCATCAAATACCACCACCAACATCGGACCACTCATCACCACCACCACGATGATCGGACCACCTTCACCATCAGACTACCACCACCACCCATCACTACCATCGGACCACCATCACCACCACCAACACCCAGCACACATCACACTGCCCCTTTGCGCCCGACCTCCACCACCACCATCTCTTCCGCGCCACCCCCCACCAAACCACTGCCCAAACCAAACCCCAATTGCAGAAACCCAATTAAGCTTTGATGTTCTTGATTTTTTTTTTTTTTCTTTTGTTTTCTTTTTTATTTTTTTTGTTTTTTTATTTTTTTTGATAAAACAAACTAATGTTCTGAAAGATGTCATTTGATTTTTTTTTTTTAATAAAAAACTGAAAGATGTGATTAGATTTTAAAGAAAAAAATAAGTTGACCAAGATGTCATTTAATTTAAAACAAAAAAAATAATTTAAAAAAAAAAGCATACTTTAAGTGACAATTTCTCATTAGTTTGATCTGTATAAGATTAGATTTTCAATCTAAAATTGTTTGTGGTGTAAAAAGACAAAAATGGCCCTTTAAGTGGGTCATGTGACAAACATGTGAGCTATTTCCGTCCATTTTAACAGAAATGGCTAACGGAGGGGCCACATTGCAAAAAAAATATACATTAAGGGCCAAATTGCGAAAATTGAAACATCAGGGTGCAAAGTCCAAAACGGTGTATACATTAGGGGTGCAAATTGCTTTTCACCCTAATATTATTGGAAGGAAACAAAAACATAAACAAGCGTGTTCCTTGTCGTCAACTCGGTCTCACTCTTCACGCTTCTTCTTTCCCTTTTTCTTTTACCTGCAATGGAGGAAGTCTCCACTGCTCAACTATATGCTGAGTGTACAATTCTAAACAAATGTATATGAGGCAATGCATGTTTTAAACATATAAATCACATAATTTAGTCTTTGAGGAGAGAGATACGCATTCACTCAGTGTATCAGCAAGTCTTAAATCTTAAACCGCGATGCCAATGGCTAGTCAAAGATCACTCAACCATTGCACCCAACTGCTCTAGCTGGCCAATTCTCACGCCAAGCACGTCACTACTAAAACTCTCCAACATTGAGAGGCGTACCCCGGCATGAAATTATACCAAACTCCCCTTTGACCCACATAAACATTTAACATGCTCACATAACCATATTACCATGTTTTTCTATACGTACTCGCTAAAATTAACGAGCCTAGTTTAACACATGAATTTTTCCCGGATCGCAATTCATACAAAATATCTAAAACATCCAAAATTCCCTATATTCATAGGTTAGGAATTCATACCTTAAGCTATCACTCTATAACTTCAGGGGAAGTACTAAGAGACCAATTAATCGTCGGATCTCCGATCTCAAAGGATTCCTACAATTATACATATGTTTTACCCAAATTCTTGAAATTAGCTTTTCAGAAAAACTTTGTCAAACGAGGCCTAAGAGACATCAAAATGTAACTCTTACCTCGAGGAGTCCAAATCTTGAATTTAGAGAAAAACTCTGACGAACGAACGGTCGCCGTTTGTCGTCGGGAAGATCGTGGCAACTAAATCTCCTTTCTCTCTCCTCTCTCTAGATATTTAGAAGTTGTGGATAATTATGAAAAATCTTATCCACCACTACTTACTCTCGGGAATTATGTTTACCTCCCCACGAGTTCTCAAAACTTCTAATTAACTCCTGAAACGTCGTACATGTCCATTTTATAACTTCACGAGTAAAAACTATAAATTACAAAAGTTTTCAACTAAGTTCCGGTTGGGTCCAAAATCACGTCCGAAAACTAAATTTGTGGAATCTCTATACCACCTACCTTTTATGTATCGTATCATTCACGTTCTCACCACAGCATTCAAAATGATCCAAGACTAAATCAAAACTACCAAAATTATACAAAACAGGTATAATTACTATTCATGAAAATCAGGTAAAATCAAATAACATTTAAAGTCATATAAATGTCATTTCTTTATGTCAATGCATCATAATTTCATATTACCGTGTCTTTGATTGACACCTCACCGTTAACTTCCAGTCAACCTCATACACAATTATCAAATGACATTCATAATTCACAAAATTTAATCCATGCATTTTAAAATCATGATTTTTTTTCCGAGACGGGTGTGACAACTTTCCCCTCCAAAAAGGAAGTTTGTCCCCAAACTTATACCTCATGAGTCGAAAAGGTGCAGATACTCACGCCTCATCTCTTCCCTATTCTCCCACATAGCTTCCTTGACTGAATGACTACGCCATAATACTTTTACCATCGAAATTGTCTTTGTTCTCAACACTTGCTCTTTGCGGTCCAAGATTTCTATTGGATGTTCTATGTAGGTCAATTCCTCCTGGATTTGCAATGGTTCTGGTACCATGATCTTGGTCACATTTGTCATACATCGTCGCAACATCGACACATGGAATACGTTGTGCATATGTTCTAACTCAGATGATAGGGCTAATCGGTAAGCCACCAGTCCTACCCTCTCTAGGATCTCAAATGGTCCTACAAATCTCAGATTAAGCTTCCCTCGCTTTCCAAATCGGACAAGGCCTTTCGAAGGCAATACTCTCAAGTACACAAAGTCTCCTACTTCAAATGTCATTAGTCGTCGCTTAGAGTCCGCATAACTCTTATAATGACTCTGAGCCACCCTAAGTCACTCCTGGATTAACTTCACCTTCTCAACAATTAACTGTATTATCTCTGGTCCTATTAACCTTCTTTCTTCGACTTCCGTCCAACAAATCGGTGATCGACACTTACGTCCATACAATGCTTCATATGGTGCCATTCCAATACTTGACTGAAACCCGTTGTTGTACGCAAATTCAATTAATGGTAAGTGTTTCTCCCAATCACTTCCAAAATATAGAACACACAACCGAAGCATGTCTTCCAATGTCTGAATCGTCCGTTCTGACTGTCCATCGGTCTGGGGATGAATGCGGTACTGAAACTCAACTTCGTACCCATAGCCTTTTGCAAACTTCCCAAAACCTCGATGTGAAGCTACTATCACGATCTGATATAATCACTACTGGAACTCCATGAAATCTCACAATCTCTTTCACATATAACTCTTCTAACTTAGATGATTTAGTAGTCTTGATCGGTAGAAAGTGAGCTGACTTTGCCAATATATTAACTACAACCCAAATCTTGTCATTCTTGTTGGAAGATCGCGGGAATCTGGAAACAAAATCCATCATGATCTCATCCAATTTCCACTCTGATACAGGTAATGGTTGTAGTAGTCTATCTTTCTGCTTTAACCTATTGACATACTAAACATTCGAACACAAACTTGGCAACTTCTCTCTTTATACCTCTCCACCAAAAGTTCTCGCATAAGTTCCGGTACATCTTGTTACTTCCCGGATGAACTGAATACCTAGTACTATGTGCTTCCTCTAGGATTCACTCCTTCAAATCTTTCACATTCCGTACACATAACTGATTCCCAAACTTCAGAGCTACTTGTTTCTAATGTAAAATCGGATCACTTTCCTAAAGGTATCTCGTCTCTCATTTTACATAAGTAGTAGTCGTTGAATTATTCTGTCTTGATCTCATCAATAATGTATGGGTGAGCTATGATCACCATCATTAAACCAACACTCGTCTCTAGAATCACATCTAGCTCCAAAAGTTCCATTTCTTTGACTGTTTTCTTTTGCTTGGTTAGCTCATCGTCTAAGTTCCTTATCGTCTTCCGACTTAACACATCGGTTACTACATTAGCCTTTCCCGGATGGCACTCTATCGAAAGATCGTAATCCTTCATCAACTCTAACCATCTTCTCTGTCTCATATTCAAATCTCTTTACGTAAATATGTACTTCAGACTCTTGTGGTCCGTAAAGATCTTACATTTTTCCCCATGCAAGTAATGTCTCCAAATCTTCAGGGCATGGATTACCACGGCCAATTCAAGATCGTGAGTCAGATAGTTTACCTTATGTGTCTTCAACTGTCTTGAGGCCTAAGCAATCACCTTGCCACCTTGCATAAGCACGCATCCCAAGCCTTGATGCGAAGCATCACTATAGATCACAAACCCCTTAGTTCCAGATGGTATCGTCAAGATAGGTGCTCTCGTTAATCACGACTTCAACTTTTGAAAATTGTCTTCACACTCCGAACTCCACTCGAAACAAACACCCTTCCTCATCAACTTTGTCATCTGCAATGAAATCTTCAAGAAATTCTCGATAAAACTGTGGTAGTATCCCGCTAATCCCAAGAAACTTCGAATTGATACAGATGTCGGTCTCTGCCAATTCAATACTGCTTCCACTTTATAAGGATCAAAGAAAACTTCATTCTTGTCAATCACGTGGCCAAAAAAAGTAATACCAGGTAGCCAGAATTCACATTTCTTAAAGTTATCAAACTGTTGTTTCTCTCGCAATCTCTGAAGTATCAATCTCAAGATTCTCGTGTTCTACCTCACTTGTTACATAGATAAGTATATCGTCGATGAACACTATCACAACATCGTCCAAGTAGTCCTTAAAGACTCGGTTCATAAGATCCATGAATGCGACTAATGCATTTGTAACTCCAAATGGCATTACTAAAAACTCGTAATGTTTGTAGCGCGTTCTGAAAGCTGTCTTCTCTACATCTTCTGCTTTTACTTTCAACTGATGATAGCCCGATCTCAAATCTATCTTTGAAAACACTTATGCTCCACGAAGTTGATCGACTAAGTCATCGATTCTCGACAACAGATATTTGTTCTTGATTTATTTAATTCTCGATAGTCCATACACATTCTCATTGAACCATCTTTCTTCTTTAAAAACAACACTGGAGCTCCCCACGGCGATATGCTAGGTCGAATGAAACCCTAGTCAAGTAACTCTTGTAGTTGAACTTTCAATTCCACGGGTACCATTCTATACGATGCTTTCAATACCGGTCTTGAGTTTGGCATTATCTCAATGGTGAACTCAATCTCCCTCTCAATAAGAACATCAGGTAGGTCGTCAGGAAACACATCTAGGTATTCTCGTATGATTGGAATATTTTTCACTTTCAATTCGGTCATCGAAATATCAGTTACTAAACATAGAAATCCCTGACATCCCTTTCTCAATAACTTACCTGCTCGAATAACTGAAATCAAATACGGTGGCGGTGTAACCCCACTACCTTGAAAACAAAAGTTTCCATACTCCGGTGATCGAAAATGAACTTCTTTCCGCTCACAATCTATCTTGGCTTGGTTAAGGGATAACCAATCCATTCCCAATATCACGTCAAAGTGGTTTACTACCAATAGTATAAGATCTACAGTCATCAACTTCTCACCTAATTTGATCTCACAGCCCTTTGTATATCGTAGACGTCACTATTGGCTTGCTAAGGGGTACCATAACAGATAATTCATATCCTAATAGTATGGATCTAACATTCAAATGTTCAACGAAATCATGCAATTCAAATGAATGCATAGATCCTGAGTCAACAAGTATGCGTGCTAAATATGAACAAAAAAGCACCATACCTGAGACCACTGTCTCCGAAGCAGCCATATCTCATGGGTTCATCTGAAATGACCTTCATTGACGTTGCTCTATCCTCTATCCTCTGTCGTTGGCCTGCCTAGGCTTCGATCCACTGAAAGCCATAGAACTAGCTCCTTGCTGAGGACGCTTCCTCGAGCACTCCTTGGATTGATGTCCAAACATCCCACAATCGTAGCATTTGTCCCTCATATCTGGTGTAGCACTTGTACTGTTCATCCCTTGAGTTTTTTTCTGGAAATTTGTCATAAAACATCGACCAGTGTGTGGTCGGTTGCAAAGTGAACACAACAGTATGTTTCTTGACGGTTTCCTGAATCCACTGAAACTAGAACTAGAGCCCCTAACAAACGGCCTCTTGAAAGTTCCACCATAGCTCCGGTCATTACCCTTGTGATTTCTCTTCCCTTGTTGGCTTTGCTGATTTTGCCTCGATCTCTCCATCCCACTTTTCGGCTTCAAGTGTCGTTTGTTGTACTGCGACAACCGTTGAATGTTCATAGGTCTCCACCCTTAGGCGGATATTATCTCTCAACCCATCCTCGTACTTTCTTGCTATGTCTTCCTCTGTCAACATAGACTCCTTTTCAAATCTTAATAAGGCGTTGTACTTCAAAGTATACTTCGTTACAGTCATATCCCCTTGTTGAAGATTATCGAACTCTTTTTTCTTCGTAATAAGAGCAGCCCTCGAAAAGAATCGTCGATTAAAATCCGCTTTGAATCCCTCCCAAGTTATCGGTGCTCCCTGATCAAAAAAGTTCACCCACCAATTATGGGCCTCACCCTTGAGTATATCACTAGCGTTCTCAATTTTTTCCCTATCGGTTATTGGAATAGATCGAAAAATTCTCTCTATGTCCATTATCCAATGTTCTACGAGGGTAGTGTCAGATGTCTCATGGAATTCTGTCGGCTTCTTCCTTGCAAATAGTTCTGACATAGACCTCACACCCTAGTTCTCAGGTATTGGCACCACAGCGATCGGTTCTGGTTCAAATGGAGGCATTGGAGGCAATCGCTCTGCTATATTTCGTATAATATCTCCCATGTTCCCAATCATTTCAGTCATCTGATTCATTCTTTGAGTATGTGGCGATAGATCTTGGTCATCATCACTCATGATTATAATCCTCTAATTCTCAATGCATAAATACTATACATGTATGACAATCAACAATTCATATATGTAAAACAACATACATATGCACCAAACATCTGTACAATATAGGAATGCATTCTAACACTCCACTCGACGTCGAACATTCCCAAAGTTTTGTTACCTATAGCTCTGATACCAATAAATGTCATAACCAATTCGCTACGCGCGGAAATAGGAACCGTGGCACGCCACCAAGGCTCATCCAATTCCATTAAAGTAAAATAGCAGCTGAAAAATATAAGTACAATCCTTTAAAATCAGTGTTATAAAAGGTTTTGTCCAATTAAAAATATTTCCAAAAGAATCCTTTCTGAAAGACAGAGGTCCGGTCGACTGTAGAGGTTCCCAGTTGACTGGAGATCCAAAGAAAAAGGTATGGAAGTTCAAAAAACCTTGTCCAGTCGACTGTGCTGGGGACTCAGTCGACTGGGGTCTCGATTCTTCAGTCGATTGCCACATGTCCGATCGACTAAACTATCTCCAACAGAATGTCATGTTTTTGTGTAGAAACTAGTCGTCTGTAACTAAACCTTCAGTCGACTGAAGCCCATGAAAACTGAAATATTATCTCTGAAAAATAGGGGTCCAGTCGACTATGTCAGGGACCCAGTCGACTAATCCCTCCCGAATCTGCACAATTCTCCAACAACTCAAAGCTTAGTTTTTTTCCAAACAAACACCAACATAAACTCACTATATTATAGCAATTCAAAACATAATTACAAGAGTTCTACCGCGGTTACAATACTACAAATCCTTCCCAAGATTCAGTTACGACATATTATGAAATTAAAGTTCTTATTACATTATAGGAAGGAAACAAAAAAATAAACACGTGTGTTCCTCGTCGTCAACTCGGCCTCACTCTTCACACTTCTTCTTTCCCTTTTGCTTTTTACCCGTAATGGAGGAAGCCTCCACTACTCAGCTATATGCTGAGTATACAATCCTAAATAAATGCATATGAGGTAATTCATGTTTTAAACATCTAAATCACATAATTTAGTCTCTGAGGAGAGAGATACGCATTCACCCAGTATATCAGCAAGTCTTAAATCTTAAACCGCGATGCCAATGGCTAGCCAAAGATCACTCAACCATTGCACCCAACGGCTCTGGTTGACCGATTCCCATGCCCAGCAAGTAGTCGTCACTACTAAAAGTCTCCAACTCTGAGAGGCGTACCTCGGTATGAAATTACCAAACTCCCCTTTGACCCAAATAAACATTTAACATGCTCATATAACCATATCACCATGCTTTTCTATATGAACTTGCTAAAATTAACGGGCCTAGTTTAACAGAAGAATTTTGCCCGGATCGCAATTCATACAAAATATTTAAAACATCCAAAATTCCCTATATTACATAGGGAATTACCTATATCAGGGGAAGTACAAGGAGACCAATTAATCGTCGGATCTCCGATCTCAAAGGATTCCTACAAGTATACATATGTTTTTTCTAAATTCTTAAAATTAGCTTTTCAAAAAAACTTTACCAAAAGAGGCCTAAGATACATCAAAATGTAGCTCTTACCTCAAGGAGTCCAAATCTCGAATCTGGAGAAAAACTGATGAACGAACGGTTGCCGTTTGTTGTCGGGAAGATCGTGGCAACTAAATCCCCCTTTTCTCTCCTCTCTGTAGATATTTAGATGTGGATAATTATGAAAAATCTCATCCACCACTACTTAAAAGCATGACTCTCGGAATTATGTTTACCTCCCCACGAGTTCTCAAAACTTCTAATTAACTCCTGAAACGTCGTACACGTCCATTTTATAACTTCACGAGTAAAAACTATAAATTACAAAAGTTTTTGACTAAGTTCTGTTTGGATCCAAAATCACGTCCGAAAACTAAATATGTGGAATTTCTATACCACCTACCTTTTATGTATCGTATCATTCATGTTCTCACCACAGTATTCAAAATGATCCAAGACTAGATCAAAACTACCAGAAATTATACAAAGTAGGTATAATTACTATTCATGAAAATTAGTTAAAGTCAAATAATATTTAAAGTCATATAAATGTCATTTCTTCATGTCAATGCATCATGATTTCCTATCACCATGTCTTCGATTGACACCTCACCGTTGACCTCCAATCAACCTCATACACAATTATCAAATGACATTCATAATTTACAAAATTTCATTCATGCATTTTAAAACCATGATTTTTTTTTCGGGACAGGTGTGACAGCTATATACTCATACCAAATTTCACACTAAATTCCACACCCAATAATGTTGGCTCTTGATTTCAGTGTGTTTCATGTGGGTATTATATGGGTGCTACACGGGACCCACAAAAATGAAGGATCAGGATATGTTGGGTGTGAAATTTGGTATAGGTATAACATTTTTGAAAAAAAAAATGGTCAAAATGAGGATCTGGTCACTTCTTATCGTGAATTTAGACCCCTCACCGAGGATAGTAAATGAGAGCATTTTTGCTCACCCATTTTCGCTTATCTATTGCTCACTCAGGTCTCTATTGGGTGACATGTGTCTTCCAGTAATTATAGTGATAATACAGGGGCAAAATGGGAATGATATGAAACACATGCCACTCAGTGGAGACCTAAGTGAACAATAGACGAGCAAAAATGCTCTCATAGTAATTAACCTGAAGGAGGGTATTGTGTCACGACGTATGAATATGATGTCACTGATAGTGCCTGATTCCGGGTTACTGTTAGAGAGTTCATTTTCTGAAATATGGTTATGCAAAACCAATCACGTCGATGATTTCATTTCTAGGCGCGACTTTGTCACCGGTGATAACTGTAACCTATGGCATCATTGTCCTAGGCAACGCAGGTCATCTCCAATTTGTGTCCGCTAGCAGTTGTGAGAGGGATGAGAGAGATGTGAGAGATAACTTTGTTTGTTTTGAGCCATAAACTTTTCAAATTCAATTCACGGGGATTAAAATATCTCAATTAGGGCAACTCAGTCGTTTGAAAATTTATAACTGAAAATGGACTTTTAAATGAATGGATGAGACTAAATATACCACATTTTTTGCTAAATACACCACATTTACTCATAAATATTTTTTTTAAACCTTTTAACACTAAAGAGTGGTGCATTTAAGAGTGGTGTATTTAACAGAAAAATGTGGTGCATATAGAATGACAAGTTTCACTTTGTGATAAATTGAGAGATGGATGAACACAGATTGGTTAATATTGTAATACCCTGTATTTTCGTTGTACTTTTACTACTTTTTATTTTAATGAGATTTGGTATACTTGTATTTATATTTCATGAATTTTCATCTTCAATCGATTGAACTTCATTCGAGCGATCGAATCGATCGAACCTACTTCGATCGCTTGAACTTCTGTCGACCTAAATTAATGACGTGTCCCCATTCTCAAGCAATTGAATTCTTCTCAATCGATCAAACCTTGACCGACCTGTTCTCAATCGATCGATCGAACCGTGTAATATTAGTATACGTGTTTTGCCACCTGCACTTCCCTACTCCTTATATATATATATATATATATATGTATCACTCACACCCTTTTTTGGGAATTGCTGAACTTAGAGAGGGTTAGAGAGAGATATATTTATAGTTTATATATACACACTCATATATATACACACACCTGGATATATATACACAAATACTCCCTTACACACACTCCCGTCCAGCAAGAGAAAAAGAAAGAGAGGGCAGAAGAGAGGAGACAGAGAAGAAGAGAAAGAGGAGAGAGAGAACTCACCCCGAGACCACCCGCAACCACCCCGAGCTCGCTGGCATCGTTGACGTAACGGTGAGTGCCTATACTTACTTAGTAGCGTTGATATATATATATATATATGTATATATGTGTTTCGGTAAGAAAGAATGGACCCTGAACGTGCATGAATGGTTCAGTTCAATTCTGAGAAGAAAACCAGTGTTCAATCGATCGAACTTTACTTTTGTCAATCGATTGAAGTGAGTTCAATCGATCGAACTTGGAAAAATGTTAATTGTTTAGTTTATTTATATATGATGAATTGTTAACCTGTTTATTATCATACGTTGATATTGGAGAGCTGTATTGGAATAATACACATGTGGAATAATGAACTTAATGCATTGAACAGTGAAACGAATTATATGAACATTGATATAATGTTGTTAATCAAATTAAGAAGCCGACGTGCATAGTAGTGGGTCTATCGACCACAACGGTTGATATTATTTATGATTGGTGCATGGAAATACGATCGCGAAGATCATATAATGTGAGTTACGGTAAACGGATGTTGTCTTAGTCCACGGGAGAGACTAGGGGATATATAGATGGTATTGGTGGTACATCGCCTTGGTCCATGAGAGAGACTAAGGGATACGCGTCATGGAAACAAAGTCGTGATTGTGAGATATAGCAGTGGAATTACCTTAGTCCACGAGAGAGACTAAGGGATACAGATTATGGAAAGAGATGTGGTTTAGGGGGTGACCTATGTTGCCTTAGTCCACGATAGAGACTAAGGGATATACGGTTAACATCGCCTTAGTCCACAAGAGAGGCTAAAGGATACATATTTGCGAGAACGATAATGTGTCCGATGGAGGCTAACTGAATGTCAATTTGCCCATGACCGAGACATGAGAGATCCGATAGAGTCAAGGGCATGGTCATGTTAGTCCAAGACTGAGACTGAGGGTTTTATCGATGTTGTCATCTTAATCCGACAGAAGCTAAAGGAATATTACCTTAGCCTATGACAAGGACAGAAGATCCGAATAGAGGCTATAGGAATATGTCACTTTAGTCCATGACCAAGATTAAGAAGGATACGTCATGAACCTAGTCTGATAGAGGCTAAAGGTACATCACCTCGGTCCGAGACGGGAGATCCGGCAGAGGCTAAGGGATGTTACTTTAGTCCATGACCGAGACTAGGAGGGATACAGATTGTGGAAAAGATGTGAATTGGGTGTGATGGCTAGGATGAATCAAGACATTGTAGCCGTAAGGAAATGGGAATGTGTGTAGGGTATGATAGACCGTAGGTATGGGACTACGTGTCTGATTAATGTGGACCCAAGAGTCTACGTTATGTATTAGGAGATTGGGATGACGTCCGTTGGGATATATTGAGTTAGTGCATACATGAACGATGAGATGATCCTTTTTTTATGCTGTTGTTTTATATACTACAAATCTATAGATACTCTGTTAGTTTTTGCATTCACTCGACTTTCGTAGCTGACGACGTTTATGCCGCTGGATATTCGACATCCAGCTGGCCAGAGTTATGAGTATGTAAGAGATGCATACATGGATAGGGACTTCGAGGATAGAGCCTATGATGACGGAAGCTACGCTGGTGCTAACTACTACTCAAGCTGAAGACTGGAAGCTGTGTCGTAGTTAGTTTATGCTTATGCTTTTAGAGACCATGGTAATAGTTAAGTTTTTAATTGGCATATGTTGCCGTAATGTTTTAATTACGTTTCTGTAAACACTCGTGGTTTTGTAATAGTTTAGTATTACACTCTGACTTTATATATCTAGCTTAGAACTTTCAAATGCGTGGTTTAAATCATTACTCTGATGATTAGACATTGGTTATGGACAATGTGGTGACTTTCAACTGTCATGGCCTATGAGTCCAAAAAGGAATTTATTTTTTCTATTTTTTGCTACTGTGGGGCGTGACAAATATATTCAACTCTAAAACTGTCGCTGGTGCGGATGCAACTAAGGCAAATGAAATAGTTGTATAATTCACATTGTAAATCACATAGTACGAAAAAGTTGAGTGTGAAATTTCATACTGTAAAACACAGTACGAAATTTCACACTGTGCGGACTGTTATCTCATTCGAATGGAATATGGACTGTTATAGAATGGAGTGTATTAGTGGTATTCAATATAAATGAAATAGATTTGTAAAGTGAAATCCTAAAATATTGGGATACTTTTTCTATATATATTATATGTAATATCAATGGGGATTGGGTTAGATTTGGTAAGATTTGAAAATTGATTCCATATTTAAATATGTCTTAAATATATGTACATATATACATGCGGTTCTATATAAATAGATTAGGGGTAGAAAAGTCGTTCAATTATTCCATAATGGGATATTTTGAACTAATCCCTAAATACAATCACAATTATATGACCTATTGTTATGAAGTTCCAATTGGTGGCCTATTCCAAAAAGCATTTGTCACACCCGTTCCAGAATATACATGTTTTTAATACAACGTTGTGGTAACATGTGAAATTATTAATATTTATTAATAATTGAGATAAGTGGTTGACTGTGGTCAACAGAAGGTGTCGAGTAAGGACACGGTGATTCGGTAATCATTGAGACATTCGTGTGATTAAATGACATTTATGTGGATTAAATGTTATTTGGCTATCTGGTAAATTATGAATAGTAAATTTACCTATGTAGTATATTTTCTGCATGTATTGATATTATTTAAGGTCGTTTGGATTATTTTCAACGATAACCGATAGGATGTATTGCATGAAAATGGTAGGTTATCTAGAGATTCCACAAAAATTAGTTTCGGGCGTTTTTACGGCGACAAACGGAACTTAGTCAAAAATTTGTGTACTTGATAGTTTTCACTCGTGAAGTAATAAAATGGACGTGTGTGGCGTTTCAGGAGTTAATTAGGAGTTTTGAGAACTCGTGGGGAGGTAAACACATTTTTTTAGAGTGTTGCCTATATATAGAAGTTCCAAGATATTTTCTTCATTACAACTTTTCTAATTTCAAATTCAAAAGGGGGATTTGGGGGTTTTGGGAGCTTTGAGTTTGCCGACGCAAATTGACAGACTTCTGCCCGTTTGTGTTCAACCAAATTTTATATTCGGACTCCCCAAGGTAATAGCTACGTTTTGATATCTCTTAGGACTTGTTTGGTTAAGTCTTTATAAAAATTATAATGTTGAAATTTTGGGAAAACGCGTGTAAACTTGTAGGAATCGCTTGAAATTTAAGATCCGACGTTTAATTAGTCTCTTAGTTCATCCTTCAAAACTATAGGACGATCGCACGAGGTATGGATTCTAAGCCTATGAATTATAGAAAATTTCATATTTTAATTATCGGACTTGATATTCTAGATCCGGGAGAAATTCATGTATTAAGTAAGCCCGTTAATTATGCATATGAAAATACCATGGTAGCAAGTATATGTGATTATATGAGCATGCTATGTGTCTATGTGGGTCAAAGGGGAGTTTGATACAAGCTCATGACGGGGTACGCCTCTCGATGTTTGAGAGTTACAGTAGCGACGGCTACTTGCTTGGTTTGGGAATCGTATTTTGGAGGCATGTAATAGAACTTTTATGTTTTAAAGCCAAACAAGCCTTAACTTGTTCTGTTATTGTTTCTTTTCGTGGATTACCATGTATTAGTGATGTTCTTGAAAGGCTAGTATAGATTGTGAAGTTTAAAGTGCAAACATGTTTGATAGAATAAATGAAGGAAGGTTGTTTGATGCCTTAGGCAAAATTCTGCAGCTTTGTGCAGGATTCTGCTAAAGGGTCATTCGACATGTCGAATGGGGTCGTTCGACCGGTAGAAATGCCTCCTGCCAGAAATCTTTTTCCATACCTTCTGGAAATATTTTAAATGTTTTGATCGGTTATTAGGGTACATTTGGGATCCCTTCTTACATATTTTCATCCGATTCGAAATATAATTACGTTTCCAATTTTATACGGATTTTATAACTCGGAGGGTAAGTTTCCTAAAGTTTTATATACTCAAGTTATTTTAAAGTTTTTTTTCGCTGCGTATAGTAGTTTAATGGTTTGATAAGCCTTAGTGGTGTGCCACGTATCCTATTTCCGTTGGGTCGTGAAAGCACCGGTAGAATAAGACTTTTTACCCAATTTTCCTTGTATTTCATATTTTCTTTTGGATTAATAACTTTTGGACTTTGATATTTGGTTGGAAAGTGTCTGTTTCACTGTTTCAGGAATTATTAATAGTAATATTTTATCACTTTAAAAATGTCATTCTAAATTTGCACTATATACAATACTTCCTCAGTACAATTACTATATGGTAATTCCTTAAAAAGCTTCTCTGTAGTATTCAATAAAATGCTGTGAGATAAATTAGTTTAGGCATTGAATCCATCAAAGTGTAAGGCCCTAGCTCCTAGGATCGTCCATATTTTTTTAAGGAATCATGTTAAACTATATATGATAACAAATATTATAAATCAAAAATAGGCTTGTATATGGTAACGTTGTTGTTTTTGGTTTTCAGTTTTTATTTTTATTTTTTGTATTAATGCATATCTCTAATTCAATATAAAAAATGAAAACAAAAACTAAAAATAAAAAACCACAACGTTACCATGCGAGCACTTAAAAATTTAAAACCCAAGTTTAGGGTCTACATGTTTCACTAGTGGTTAATTTGATCCACTCTTGCAATAGATTTATATTTCAGCAATTACCGCAATTATAGTCAACCAAACCATTCCTAATCTATTGCAAGTTTAAACATGATGCTTTCAAATTTGCATCATAAACGTGATTTTCTACATATGTGGTAGTGGGTCAGACGGACATATATGGAGGAGGCAAGGGGACTAAGCTCTCCCTTGATTTTTGAAAAACACCATATATACTCTAGAAAAATAAATTTTTACACTTAAGCCCTCATCCCATTTATGAAACATTCAACTTCTTGGTCTCAATTTATAGTAATAATGTGTCATTTTATTATACATTTGGTGTCAATCAATATTAAGCTTTCAGCCGTCCAAACAATATGTATAAATAGATTTAAAAATAAAAAAAATCTTCTCAGTTCTCAGGACCGCTGTCATCGAAAACTCGCCATCCCTTCGTCCTACCAAACCCATCAACTTCAATTTCCTACATCAAACCCTGGGTCCATTTGAATTTCATTAGAGTAAATTAAAGTGATGTCACCACTATTAAAGGTATATATTTTCATTGTTATATGTCATGACTCATGAGAACCACATTTGGATTAAAACTGTGATAAGCATAGCATTACTCTTTAAACAAGGGCAAACTTAGGAAGATTATTAGAAAGCCATGGGTTAAAATGTGAAATATTGATATAAGTGACACGTTGACGGTGATGGTTGATGATAGTGTACCGTAAAATATTATTGGTTAGGTATAATATAACGTGCATGAATTGAATACAACAATGCATGAATTGAATACAATATTACCGAGACTTGAGCCTAATGTTCCCTTGCCTCTTCATTTATTGGCCCAACAAAAAAAGTAAACAGATTCGCATTGCGAAGATGCCCCTACCTTCATAATTATTGTTATTAGAACCCCATAATAACATGAAGAGGCAAGAGGATAAAGACAAAAGGAGCAAAAGTTTAGGGAAAATATATTCTGTTTTTTCCTTCTGACTAAATTACCCAAAAGCCCTTTTTCACTCAGCCTCTAATATTTGACCAAACCAACCCCCACTGTTGTGACTTGGGAGTTGAAATATTTCTCTCACGTTGGAGTATATTTTAATGGGAAAGCTTGGTAAGAGTTAAATAAATAGGCCAAAAGTTGTTGTACTGACAAATGCTGACATCTTAGATATAGAGATGAGTTTATAGTTAAATTAGTGTTGCGTTTATAGAATAATATAGAAAGGAGTTAAATATTATGGTCCTATTTTCTTGAAAAATTACAAAAAAAATAATAATAATAATAAAATAAAGAATGATATATTATATTCTTGAAATTCTGGACATACTAAGTGATAGCAACGGTGAAGACCTTCAATTGCAGTGAAATATTTGGATTTCATGTAAGATTATATTGAATGGGTCCATTGCCACTTAAAAAGAACCAAGTTTGACTGAAAAATTCAAGAATATAACATTACTCTGAAATAAAGTCGAGTCAGAAAATTAATATTCAATTTCTTTTTCACTTTGGGAGTGTTTATCTACATTTATGTTTACACGACTCTAAGTTACAAATTGGCTTACATATTCACATCTCGTGTCTATATGGGTAAACATTAGGACTTTGTTTGATTCATGAATTTCGTGAAGGAACAAAAAAAAGAACGGAAAATTAGCTTTCTCATATTTTCCTTCTTGCTTAAATATCATTAAAAATAAAAAATTTCAAAAATATAATTGCAGTGTATGTATAAATGAAGAAAAATGATTCATAAAATTCAAAATGTTTAATATATTTATCAACTTATTCTCTTTTCTTTTCTATTTTCTTCATTGTTTTCCACTTTTTCTCATTAACCAAACAAAGAAAAAGATTTTCCTCTCTTTTCTTTTCCTTCGGCAAATCCAAGAAGCAAACAAAGCCTAGATGAATAATAACAATGTGTTTCGCACTTTGTTTGAAATGAATAGAAAAAACATGAAAAGAGGAATTTTAATTTTTCTATTGTTAAGTAGAATAAGGAAAGAAAATACTTGTAGAAAGTTGGATGTAAAAATACTTTTCTCATTTTGAAAGTTAAATATAAACACATTTTCTCATCTCAATTACAAAATTTCAAAAATACAAAAATATAAAATTTCAATTAAAAAGAACATTGGAAGGAAAGAAAAATTTATCTTTCTTTATATAAAGTATGATCGCATTATTTTTGCTGCTTTTCTTTTGGCCTAAGCATATATTTGTTGAAGTTAATTGTTTAAGTTGCATGAAAAGATTCAAAAATTCAAAAATTCAAAAATATCAATATAGAAAACTCTTTTCTTTGTTTGAATGACGAAGACAAATCTCCCAGTGTCCCTTCACGACTTTTGGATTCCTGCCAGTATATTAGACGATTTACTTATTGCTGTTTTATCATAGATAAACTCTGGACACATACACCGACTCCACAACACATGCACCACATAAGTTAAGGAGGTGAATAGAAGGTACAGTTCGTCCAGCTACTTAAAATTCGTCCTTCCAATCCACTCAAATGACCCCCGACGACTTCGAACCCTTTGAGAGGCCAAGAACTTTGGCCAACTCAAATGACCCCCGGCAGCTTCGAACCCTTTGAGAGGCCAAAACTTTGGCCAACTCGACTAGCCGAGCTGGTTCAAATTGGGCGGACCCAGGATTTTTGGTCAGGGGGGGGGCCTAAATTATACAGGGGTTTGGAGGCAGCACCCCCAAGGCGAATTTTTTTAGGTCTACTTATACACAATTATGTATAAAACTGTAAAATTGGTTTAACACCCCTAGTTTGGGGTAAATCATGTAATTTCAGGAGGCCTATTTCTAAAACCTGTAATATATAACATATAAATTTAGAATTTTCAGAAGTCCAGGGGGGCTTGTGTTTAAAACCTATAAAATATTTAGGTAAATCAAGAATTTGTAAAAGTTCAAGAGAGGCCTGTGTGAATTTTAAGAGGATCTATTTGTAAAATTTGTAAAATATTATATATAATTATGTAATTCTTAAGAGTTCAGGGGGACCTGTGCCACCCCTGGGTACACTTCGGTCCGCCCTGGGTTCACTGGGTACACTTCGGTCCGCCCTGGGTTCAATACGGTAATTAAACTCATGGATTACATAAATACAACTTGGAAAAAATAAGAAAATGTGGTAAAAGAAGCAATTCATAGAAAGAACGGGGTAAAATCGTCAAAATGACGATTCATTCAATCTAATATTTTTGGGAAAGAATAAAGTCTCTTGGGGAATACCGAAAAGGGCTTTGGAGTGGAGTCATAGGTGTCCTCTTTTTTTATTTTCCCCCTTTTTTTTTTGCACTCCTTTGCTTTAATCGCAGCCTACTTTGGCCGTCCTCGTTAATGGCGTTACCTATATTTCGTACAATTGCCGTAATACCCCTCTATTTTCTTTATTTTTTCATACCACTAACTCGTAATAGTCCTACGCTCCTTGTAAACCAAAGGATAGTTTAGGAAACATAATTTGATTATAAACTCTATTCATGTCTTGACAAATCCCGGCAATATGATGAAAATTGATCACTAATAAACTTGCAAGAGGCAACGAAAAACTAACGACGTCGTCTATACATCATTTTACAAACAAATTAAACAATCTCTCTCCTTGCCTAGGGCTGTACTCGATTCTAACTTCTCGAACTCGAGTCGAGCTTTAAGAGTTGAGATCCTGCTCAAGCTTGAGCTTGACTCATTTATTATCTAGCCGAGCCGTGAGCCTTTATTGAGCGGCTCAACTCGTGTACATTCCCTAGTAGCAAATTTAAGTCGTCAACCAAAACTCACGAACCAAACTCAATGCTCGACAATTGGCATATATATATATATATAGTATTTTTTTTTTTTTACCTAAAACAATTATTTAACACGTGAATTTAGGAATATGCGCATTATAATATGTCAACATTCTTTCAATTTTAATTACTTTGTATTATACATATATTATATTTTTATAATAATCATATATATATAATATTCTTTCAATTTTAAATACTTTACATTTTATATATATATTATATTTTTATAATTATTATATATATAATTAAACAAGCCCTTATTTATCAAACATATTAAAGAGATTTTTCGCGAGCTTACTATACGAGACTTAATCGAACTGTTCACGAGACTTATCGAGCCGAGCCCATGTGTGTTCAAACTTAGCTCGATTATTAAACGAGCTTTGTATTCTAGCTCGAACTTGGCTCGTTTATTATACGAGCCGAGCTGCGAGCCCTCATTGAGCGGCTCGGCTATTGTACACCCCTACCTGCCCCCTTAGAGCATCAACAATGGAATGTGCAGGTAGGAAAACTTAAGACAACTTTGCTTAAGTCATTGACAATGGAGTGGCTAAGCCTATTGTACAGGACAGATAAACTTAGCAGAACTTAAGTTTATAATACCACTAAGTTCGAACTACTGTACAGAGTTACGGCACAAACAAAGCCGTGGAAGACCAAACGGCACAGAGTGAACCGCGATCCATCCACCCACACGGCACACTGAGTGTCGCCCAACTCCACACAGCACACTGAGTGTCATCCCACCTATTGTACACGGCACAAAGTGTTCCGCCCAATTGCACACGGTACACTGAGTGCCGCCCCACACTTACAAGACACATTGAATGCCGTCTCATTATTCACCACTGCTAACCCCCTCGACCCTATACAACAACATACCTTAAGTTTGAGTTAAGTTCCACTTCTGCAATGTGGATGCTCTTAGGAAAAATAAAAAATAAAAATTTGCTCAATACTTGTTCAGCGAAATGAGTTTTAAAGAGAAACATGTAAGAAATAAAATCAAAAATATTTTGTTGCTTCTGAAAATATATCTAACAAACAAGCTCATGAAATGAATGTCATCTTCAAGAGTTGTCTATACTAGTAATCAGAATTTGAAAGACAAAAATGAAAGGAAAACCCATTTTGAAACATAGTAAATCAATCATGCTTATGAATGCAAATTAAATATTGTAAAAATCTTTTTTTTTTTTTTTGAGTAATGCTATGCTTCCCAAATCTTAATCTCAAATTTACATCCCAAATGATATGGCAGTAGCTCTCTGAATTTCGATCGAATGATGTAACAGTGATCCTATTATTAATAAAGTTAGTCTCACTGCCACATTATTATTTGAAATGTGTATTTAAGATGAAGATTTGGAAGCATAGCATTACTCTCTTTTTTCCTTTTTTTTGTTTTTTTTGAAGAACTTCTCTATAAAATCTATATTTGGAAAGAAAACAACAGCAGATAATTTTACTCCATATTTATAGAAAGACGGCAGTGATTCTATATATTTACATGTATGAGCCTACACAACTCAAAAGCTTTAGCAGGAGGAGCTAAATGATTTATGATCATTCAAAACACCCATCTTTACATTGTAAAAGGGTAATAATATACAGCTCCAGAAAATATTATCAAAAAAGAGGATTTAATCCAAAAATAGAGAGATTTTTATAGAGAAGTGGAGGACATAATAAACTAAACAAACCTTTTTTTCCCCTGATTTTTTTATTTTTTATTTTAAATCATCAGGTCCAAACACCCCAAATTTTCTCCCCAATAAAACTCACAAATTTCCTAACTGACCCCTTCTCAAATTCTTCCTCTTCATCCTCATCCCCAGATTCCCCACCACAACCACTAGTACTCTCTACCACCGATTTGGACTCAGCAAACTCGTCCTTGTCCGAACTCAGCTCAGACCGCTTCAACTCGCCCGACTCAGTAAACCCTCTCTTATTATTCCTTCTCTCCTTCTTGCTCTTCCCTTTCTTGCTCTGCACCAACCCATCTTCAAACGCGTCGATTATTTCGTGTATGAGTTGGCGACTCGGTGACGAATCCCATCTGACCCAGTAACTCGTATAGCACCTGAAACAGTTGCAGCTGAACGACGCCGGATGGTCTCCTCCGCCGGCGACGGAGACGGATTTCCCACCGCCGCCGCTAGTGATCTTCTGGGTGTTCCTCCGACTGCCGGAAAAGTTGCCAGAGGAGCAAGATATGAGATAAGCTAAGACCTCTTTGTCTTCCGGCGAGAGAGCCGCTGCGAGGGTCAAAATCGCCGCCGGAAGGAAAGATAAGTGGTCGGAGATGAGCGGCGGCGATGGGTGAATCGTCCCCTTTCGACATAGCTTCTTCATCGTCTGACAAATAAAAAGAGTCTTTCTTTTACCTGAGAAGAGTGTTTGGGGTTTTGTAATTAAAGAGAAGTTTCGAAGTGTGGACTTTGAAGGGTTGCTGAATGTTTTATTCTAGAGAGAGAGAGAGACTCACTGACGTGTATTTGGGGGACGGTGCCTCGGGTGTTGATTCATGAGACAACACTTAGGCCACGTTTGGTTTGTTTCGTTCGACAGATTAGGAGATTACTTTTCTCTTTCACTATTTGAGGGATTATTAATATTAATTTCCATGGATAAAATAGTGGCCTATTTGGGAGACTCTTTAGTTAAAAAAGACTAATAGTCCGGTGCAAAGTGGCCAAATCAAATACCGAACTATTGAATTAAAATGAAGAGTAATATTTGGGACACAACCTTCATACAACTTTCATACAACCTCTCCAAAAGATGTGTCTATCTCTCTCCTGTGTCTATCTCTCTCCTGTGATGTCACTGGATCCCACAGTGACACAGGAAAGAGATAGACACATCTTTTGGGGAGGTTGTATGAAAATTGTATGAAGATTGTGCCCCAAGTATTACCCTAAAATGAACTAATAGTCCTATCCTCCCCTATCCGGCCCTTAGTCCTGCGAAACAAACGAGGCCTCAGGTGTTGAGTCCCACTTGTTCCGCGGAGAAATAGTACGAAAAGCACTGAATAAAATCTACTTAAATATTGACACAGTTTATGTACAATGCATATGCTTTTACAGATACTGTGCAGTACTATCAGTTAGTGAGTTTGATTCGCTGTACGTTCCATGATTTTGTACTGTGATCATTGTGATGTAGTGGGACTACGGTACATGAGGTTAGTCACTTAACAATGATTTGAGATTAAGTTGGATAGAATTTGTGAATATGTTTGATTAAGGCTTAGTTTGGTCTCCCTTTTGGTGTTTTTCCTTTTTTAAAGCACAATTTCATGTTAATTCATTTGGTAACTAGTTTATGAGCTTTGCAAAAATTGAACTTAGGGCTTTTTTGGGGGAGCTTTTAAAAGCTCTAGAATGGACCTTTTAAAAGCTTAAGGTGGCTTTTTGGTTTCATGATATCTTTTTGAAGACTATTGTGTCACTTGTATAAAATTATCAAACAACTTAGTAGTAAATTTCATAAGCTCCTTTTAAAAAGCCACGTGGGCGCCAAACTAAGCCTAAGATTTGTGAAAAAGTTCATTAATAAGTTTCATAAAGATATTGTATACTGATTTATATATATATATATATATATATATATTTATCGTAAAACTATATAATTTTAGAGAAAATATTACAAATCTCGTAAATATGTTTAATAAATCACTGATTTATTATTAAATTATACTCTCTCTATCCCAAAATAAGTTATCACATTTCATTTTTTAAATGTCTCAAAATAAGTGTTTACTTTTAAAAGTCAACGACAAAATTTAATAAATTTCCTATAACACTCTTACAATAAAGACAAAGTAATATTTATATGTGGTCTCAAAATATGTCAAATACCCATCAAATCCAAGAATAAAATAGAAAAGCAACTATGTAAAAGACCAAAAAAATTAATATAATACATCTTTATTCAACAATGTGTAAATTTAAAGTGAATACTTATTTTAGGCCAATGAGCATAATTTTATAGGGCACTCACGATTACTTAAAAGTTCGTGATATAACTAGCGAACACATGAGTTTAGATCGAATACACCCTTAAATGGGACCCACCTGGAACATGGTTGCTCTGTATATCTGAATCACTCTCAATTGGGCCATGATTTATTGGACCTGTAGGGTTGGGTCAGACTTCCTCATCTCACATCGGGTCGAACCATTATTCTTTCATTGGTTTAACCCACAAGTGCCCTCTCTCTCATTCTCTCTCTCTCACTCTCTCTCTGGACCGTGTGGTTAAAACTACCAATTTCTTTTGAGTAAAGATTGGAACACATTGAAAGACACAATTTTTTTGACACAATCTAAAAGATATGTCCATCTCTCTCCTATGTCACTGTACCTACAGTGACACACGAGAGAGACACAGTGACACAGGAAAGAGATATACACATCTCTTTGGGTTGTTCCCAAAAATTGTGTCTTTGGGTGTGTCCCTAGTATTACCCATTTCTTTTTGGTTCTTCTTGGCTTAATTACAAAATATACTCTTGAAGTTTGGTTTGTATCATTTTTAGTCCATGTAGTTTTAAGTTGTCAATTTGGTCTCTAAAGTTTTTTAATAATGCGATCCAAATGTCCAATTTTATGAGAAAATTGGATAGAATTTACTCATATTTTATGCACTGTTACACTTTTTTGGGGCAAAAAATGGAACACCATCAATCTCTCCACCCCGCTTATAAGCATAATTGTGCTTTGGGTGAATTTCGTCAAATTTTATGATAAAATAGGACATTTAAACCATACTACTTCTATTTAAAAACTTCAGAACTAAATTGATGCAATTGAACTACAGGGACTAAAATGAGACAATGACCAAACTTCAGGGGTATATTTTGTATTAAAGCCTTCTTTCTTTTACCTTTTTTAGTATGTTATGCTTGCCAAAATTGTATATCAAATGTGTTTCCCAACACGTGTGGCAATGGATCCATTGGATTGTCATTGAAAGATGTTGAATTAGTAATTAAAAAAGAATAAAAATATAAGGGTAAAGCTATGCTTTCCAAATTTTGTATTCCAAATGTGATTCCCCAAAAGATGTTGCAATGGGCCTAGTTAATTTCCATTGGAGGATGTTGCAATGGTCTCGCCATTATTGAAGGGAACAATGTTATGCTTACTAAAATTGTTTTCTAAACTTAATCCCAACAAGTGCAGTAATGTGCCTAATTGATTTTCATTGGAGAATGTTGAAGTGATCTCACTATTATTGAAGGAGATCTCACTGCCACACGTGTTGGGAACCACATTTGCAATGTATTCAAAATAAAAGGCACACAAGTTATTCAACACATTCCCCAAGCATAGTGCTATGCTTCACAAACATGTGTGACAGTGGGTGCCTAGTGTTACATGTGTTTGAAAATTATTTGGAAAGCATATCATTATGCTGACTCAATTAAAAAGTATGTGAGGCACTATATATATAGTCTCGTACGATGACATAAGTGCCAGGAGAAGGGGTAAAATTTGAACCCTGATATAAGGGTAACATGAAGAGACTTTTTACCGACTAGGACAAATCGTTGCTCAAGGCACTATATATTTAATTTAAAATATTTGACCTTGTACATAGAAGTCACAAAACTACATATTTTCGCAATAGTAATCCTTAGAATGTTTGTATAAGGTTTATCTGAAACGAAAAATATAGTGAATTACATGCTATTCGAATGAATTTGTGTTACTTAGAAACGCAAATATTATTTACATATAAGAAATCCTAGTAGTGTTACCCATGTCATGCTTTGGCTAAAGAAATTCGCATAAATAAAGGTATAGCAACTTGGGATAATTGCAACTGTGCCCAAATGTTGTTCGAGAAAAAGTATTGCAACTTGCAGATGATTTTATATGGTAAAATATACATAAATAAAGTCACATAAAAACTACTTCGGGGGGCAAGGAAGGAAAAAAGTTCACACAGACCAAATATACAGGCATGTAATAACAAAATAAATTGTCAAGTGGTCCCCAGCATCAAGTCTAAGATAAAGCAGTACAAATTTTTTTTTTTTTGATATGGGGATGGGAAGGGGATGAGGTTCGAACCCTAAACCTATGTATTAGAGCAGACTCATATATACCAAACTCTTTGTCACTTGAACTATATCAACCTATGCCAACATTGTACTTTAAAATTGAAAGAAATGAGCAAAAATTCAATAATTTTTTGGTACAAAAATCCTCATGTAGGATTATTTGAGTTTAATGGACAACTCTTTCTTAAATTTGGTTAAAAGTCCATGATTAGTAAAATTTATCAAATAAAAACAATATGTTATCAAAAAATTTACATAATTAGTTAAGTGAAATTTTCTGTCAAGGGACATTTTACTAGAATTAAAAATGGGATGGACCTAAAATTTAAAAATGTCTATTTTAAAGAAACTTTCGAAGGAGCAACAACTCAATTTAGTTGGTAAAAAAAAACTCTCTATGTCATGCTCATACCAAGGTTCGAACATTGCCCCCTCCCCCGGGCTCTGGCAAATATATCTTCGCACACAAATGATCAGGGAAAAAAAATAACTTTTGACAAAAATTTCTAAAATTTTGAATATTATTTGGAATTTAGTGTCGTTTGAAACACCCCCCAACCCAAAAAAAAAATATAAAAACATTTATAGTCTAACTGCATAACCTTGTTAACTAGCCCAATGGCCACTTGCAACAGCAGTCAAAGGTTTTACAAATGTTTATGCCACCAATAATTGTGCCAAACGAGGAAAACAAATGTTTGTGGAAACCCACTAATTTGTTCCAAAGGTCAGTGATTTGCAATTGCTCTGCTCAGCATACATAAACCGAAAAATTAATAAAAACTTCTCGCGTGGGAGGCATGTGTTCCCTTTGACAAATTATATGATAATAATTCTTGGAAGGGGCAGTAGGGCTAGCTGATGAGCCATCAAATAATTCATGACCACGTGTGTGTGCGCATATCTATATCTATATCTATAATATATATAAATGTACCAATGTGTATAAGTGTTTTACACTTTTATCAATCGGTGCACTTTTACTTAACTATTTTTCTTAGAGTTTTAAAAGTTTAGAATACCACTTTTTTATTTGTGGTGTGTCCATCAGAGTCCTACTAATGTCTATCTAAAAAATTCCTACAATCATGCACACGTATTAATTTCATTCAATTGAGTGCTGGTTCATTATGAACTCTATTTGATCCAAGTGAAGGCATAGAAGTTTATGCATACTCTTGCTATGGTAAGCTAAGCATGAAAAGCCATAACTCCTATTGTAATTTTTTTTATTTTGTTTCACGAGCATGTAAGTTCCACGTGCCAATTTTTGTCAATTCCCATGAATTACATGAATCCTAATCCAACTTAAATACCAACACAAATAATTAAGTCACTACAATCTCATTATTAATTGTATCAGGGATCCTGATTAGGGTCAAACCCCTACTTATAACGTAAGGCGTTATTGTAAAAAAATAAAAAAGCTAATTATATTTTAACCCTTGTAGTTAGGCCCATTTTCACCCTATCTTCCTGAGGTTTAAAAATGAACATTTAACCCTCTATGGTTTTGGACTAAAGTGAAACAATTAAGATTTCTGTCAAAATAACCTTACATGGGGATTTATTTTTAAAAACAACCCCACATAAGAGAGTTTAAGTGTTAAAATTATCTTCACATAAGCAATTAACCAAAAATTAAGTTAATTACCCCTGCAAAGGTGTTAAGTGTTAACAATTAGCCCCCACATAGGTGGGTTAATTGATAGCATACATCTCTACATAACTTAATTAATATTTTATCACACATTCTAAACTCTCTCAATTGGTTGGATTTAAAATCAAGTAAATCAAGTAATATGTCATTCAAAACATTAGTGATTATTCTTAGTCTTAGCAATTAACTTTGGTATGCCATTCTTTTTTAGTCCGTTCATAAAAATTTTGCCCTTTTTTTTTCTTTCAATTACATGCAGAATTCGAACTTGGAACTGATACCGTCCATAAGAGTTCTAATTTTCTTTGTTTTGTACGTTTTACGGCTTTTTTTGTTGAATTACATACTAATGGTACAATTTTCTTTTTATTTTTGGCTCACATTCTTATTGCTTAGCAATACTTTTTACTATGATATGTCTCTAAAATCATGCCAACAAATGTTGTACTATTTTTTTTTTCACGTTATCTTTTCTTGGCTCATTTTCCTACTGATTAGTAGTAGTTCCTTACAATGGTAGGACTCTAAAGTACTAAACTAAAAGTAATGTATTCCTTTAATGGGATAACTAAATTTCAGTCACTTTTTAGTGGGATAACTAAGAGTCAGTCAATTACTTTTTTTATTTTAAAATGATATCTATTTAAGTGGGAAAAAAAAAACACACATCCAAACTTGTCGGGAGCAACTCACCAAACGTTGTCGGGAGCAAGCAACACTTAAAATAGATATCCTTATAAAATAAAAAAAGTAATTGATTGGCTCTTAGTTATCACACAAAAAGGTGACAGAAATTTAATTTTCCCTTTAATTTTCTCTACATTATCTCTTCAATAACTTTCCCAGCAACCTATGATCTTCCTTGTAGTTTTGAGGTATGCTACTATTTTTTTGTTTTGTTTTACCTTATTGTGGTTATTAAGGGTAGATAGAGATCTCCATCTTCTTTATTGTTAAGTCTCTCAACCTACAGTAGCTCTTGTTGCATTTGTACTGCTACATATCATAAGACATGATTACCAGTCATTGCAAGCATTAGTGGGAAGAAAGACAGATTCATTAATATTTAGATCATCGATGTTAGTATCAAAAAAAAAAAAAAAAAAAAAGATCATCAATGTTTGCGTATACTTTAGCTTGCATGAAAATATTAAATTCTTCATCGTTTTGGTTTTCTTCCTCTCTAAATAGTGGCCTTGTAAGCCCCAAAATATTCTAATTAGAATTCGCCTATAGTAGAATAATGTAGTCTCTTAACAATTTTATTACTGTATTATTTTTTTCAATTTGCTTGCAAACATATATGGCTTCTTAATTATTGACGATTTTGGTCTAGCTATTTTAATGAGAATGTTTGTAAACGATAGTTTTGGGTAAAATTCAAACACGGGCTGCACATTTCTTATAATATGCGACGATAATGCAAGTACTTTATTTTTACGAGGAAATTCAGACTAAACCCACATTACGTGTAAAAATTTAGTAGTCGTTTAGCATCTCCGTGTTCATATAAGTATCAGCATCCTCAAAAAAACTGTACCAACAAATATTTACATATATATATATATATATATATTTACAATCTATAATCTGTCTATAATCTATCTATCTATAATCTATCATCTATAATCTATATAAGTTCACCGGTGTCCGTAAGTGTTTTACACTTTTATCAATCGGTGCATCTTTACTTAAGTGATTTTCTTAGAGTTTTAATAACTTTAGTATACCACTTTTTTTGGGTCTATCTATGAGTCTTAAATTTTCATTTTTTTTTCTTTGAATATATCACATTATATACGTTATATACAATCCCTATTATTTTACTATTCCTTTACATTAATGACATACCACACATTCTAAACAACTCATGTTCGGATAAAAAAAAAAGGTCGTTAATTACACTTTAGTTCATGATTGGTTTCTAATTTTTTTTTTATTGGACTCACGATTATAGTGACACCCCCTCAAATATGAGTCTCTCTTTAATATGTCCCTAAAACTATAAAACTTGACAAACTAACTCCCTTCAACTATTGCATTTTTCACTAAAATCCCTTCCATTAAAACTTAGTCCCAAAAAAGAACATTTGTTGTTATCATGTGAGCAACATATGATACAAAATATTAACATGATATTCATCTATCCCTCCTTCGAGTCATCAGAAATATTGGACAAAATTATCCTTTGTTGGCCCTTTGCTGTACACCGAATTTAAAGTAATTTTATTCTAAAATTTCCAACGACTCAAAGAAGAGACAAAAATGTTATGTTATTAACACTTTTACATCATGTATTGGTAACATGATACAAAAGAATTTTTTTTATTTTTTATTTTTATTTTTTTACGACATCCTAATAGAAGGGGTGTTCGTGAAAATTTATAATAGTTGAGGGGGTCAATTTGTTGAGTTTTATAGTTAAGGCGGTAATTGAAAAAGGTTATAGTTGAAGGGGTGTTAGCGTAATTACCCCTTTTTTTGGACTCCATGGTGGATTACATTTCTAAGTTGCTTGATGGAATGGTGGATTAGTAACATATATCTCTTAAAGAGTTATAACAAATGTCTATAAAGAATTTTAGGACTCAAGTATACTCCTAATATCAGTTCTTAGTATCTTTTTATATATAAGTACTGCACCGAAGCCCTTATTTTTTTTTTTTACACTTTTATCAATCAGTGCACTTTTACTTAAGTGATTTTCTTAGAGTTTTAATAACTTTATTTTATTTTATTTTATTTTATCGTATGCCATTTTTTTTTGGTCCGTCCATTAAAGTTTTCATTTTTTGTTCTCTTTTTTTTTTTGGATATCATGCTTCTGTGTTGTACAAAGTTGAGATACATTTAGCAAACCGTTTCCACGCGAAATATAATACTATGGGCGAGGAAAATAATGTCTCCTCGCCAATTTTGGCAGTTTAGGTGAGAGTAAAACTTTTGTCACCAAATATGTGTGCTCTTCAGCCTTTTTAGCGATGAAAAATTGTTTCCTCGCCAATATATACTCTACTTTTGGTGAGAAATTTTGAGTTTCCCCGCCACGTTTTGTCCCTAGAACTCATTTTTGTTTTGGTAGTTGCTAACTTTTCGATGGACTCCCATGATGGATTAGTAACATACATCGATCTTATATATAGTTATAGTAAATATCTATTATAAAAATGATGGGACTCTCACTATACTCCTGACATCAATTCGTATTTACATGACTCTTTTAAAAGACTCCCGGTTTGTTTTTTTTCTTCTTCTTGATCACTCACAATTTTGTTTATTCCATACAAGAATAATATAGTTAACTTTTGTCAGACCTATTCTAGGTTAGATATGCATTCAAAAATTTCAGGAGTCAATTTCAGCCATTTGACGATCTGGTTATCCATTTAACATAGATTGCATTTTTCTCACTCTTGCTTACCTACCACTACTATACTGACATGTTAAGCTAGATTATGATAAATTTGTAATTTATTTCAAATTAGAACATATTAAATAATTTTGTAGTACACCAAATTACTACACAATCTTCACGATTTTTTCTTCTTGATCACTCACAATTTTGTTTATTCCATACAAGTATAATATAGTTAACTTCTGTCAGACCTATTCTAGGTAAGATATGCATTCAAAAAATTTCAGGAGTCAATTTCAGCCATTTGACGATTTGGTTATCCATTTAACATAGATTGCATTTTTCTCACTCTTGCTTACCTACCACTACTATGCTAACATGTGTCCTATTTAATTTTCACAAGAAAGATGTGTATCTCACTTTTTATTTATCTAATTATATATGTTTTTATCTTTTTCCAGTGACAATAGTTTTTGCATTATAAATATATTTTTTTCTTATGTGATTCTTTTGAATGTAGAGGCATCCCTAAATCATTTTTGTAGGAATCAGATTAACATAAAAAATGTATAAGGAAGCTAGATCATGATAGATTTGTAACTTATTTCTAATTAGAACATATTAAATAATTTTGTAGTTCACCAAATTACTATATACACAAACTTCACGGTGAATGAAATAACATATATGGTCATACACTAAATATATAGGCATTATTAAGTAATATAATGAGCAAAGAAAAAAAAAGTATAATCAAAATATTAAAAATGTAAGCAAGAATTATAGCGAGGACATGTGGTAACAATTAAGTAGGAGCATGGAGAAATTATTATTGAACAAATAAACAAGTGGTATAAGAAGAATAATTCAACAACATTTTTTTTTTTTTTTCCCTTTGAATTGATTGTTGTATGTGTTTTGTGTATCTATAGTACATTTGCACTTCTTCTTCTTCTTCTTCTTTATACCCAATTTAAGTATTTTCTAAATTTTTGGCTTAATATTCCTATTTGGTTTTTAGATGGACACCATTCACGTGCAACACACGTGCTTTTAAACTAGTATATATATATATATATATATGCATATATATATATATATATATATATATGTCGTCTCTTAAACAGACCAGTCCGTTTTTTAGCGACAAAAGTTTCGTCGCAAAAAAAATCATGCATTTTTAGTGACAATCCATCTGACAGACTGGTCTGTTTAAGAGCTTGGCTGTACATATAATATATATATATATATATACATCTGTAAGAAACCGAGTGAATAAGCCAGATATCAAGTGAGGAATCAGACTCCAATCACGCATATTCCAAAGAGGAAGAGGCAAATAAATTGATAAGTTACTGATTTTCCATCAAAAGAGATTGATATATGTAGTCACATAAAATAAAAAAAGAATCGAACATTGAATCTTAATAATAAAGTACATGTATTTATAAGGGACCTATGACAATAACCAGATAACAATTCCATGACGCTTAGCAAAAAAAAAAAAAAAAAAGATAACAATTCCATGACACAAAAATCTTTCAGGAAGAACTCTGTATCCGTGCCTTGATCCATAATTCCAAGTAGCGCAGCTCCTCGTTGCTTATTGAATGGCCAAGACCAGGATAAGCCTACAAATCCATAACAAAGCAATTTTTTAGGAGCAGTGTATAAATCATGTTAGGGTTCGATAGTGTGTGTCACACTACCTTGAACTCGCAGCTCATGCCGACTTTTTCAAGAAAAGGTGGGCCAGCTTGTCCAGCTTCAAACAATACGGTTCTGTCAGCCATACCGTGAGACCACAAGATTTGAGTCTGCACATGTGGTTAGGGCTTAAATTCTTGGGCATCAACCAAAAAACTCCAAAACCACGAAACAATATATATGCACACACACAAACATGGTAAGATTCAAATGCAGTTCAACTAAACACGTTAAGGCTCCGCTTGGTTTAAGGATTTAGAGAAGGAAAGGAAAAGGAAAACAAGAAGGAAAAGTATTTCCATACTGTTTTCCCTTGTATTTTCCTTCATGCTCAGGTAACATTACGAGCCAAAAATTTTCAATATATAATAGGAACTCAAGAAAAGAGGGAGGGAATTGATTAAAAAGACTCAAAATTTACTTTTATTTTAACCTTATTTTCTTTTCGCCACTTTAATCATTGTTTTCCTTATTAACCAAACAAGAAAAATGTTTTCCTCCTTGTTTGCTTTTCCTTTCCCTCGATAAATACATGACCAGACAGACCATCGCAGGTACAAGCATGACAATGACAAAAGACATCATAGTGTGACTAGATATTCGCAATTACAGAATCTTATCAAGATGACAAAAAGACAATCACACTGAAAAGCATACACAGAAAAATAGACCGGTTGTAATTCTCTTTTAAGTTTTCTTTTTTTGAGATTAAATAGTACTGATTGGACAGAAAATTAACCAAGTTGCTGATTCAAGATAAGACGAAGAACCTCAAATCTAGGTAAATCTTGCCAACATCAAGCATTAGAATGCCGTACAAATCTTTTGACTTCTAAAGGATTTAAATTAATTACCATCACGATTAAACCCCATCTATGCTACAACCAAATAAGGGCACAACAAAATTTTATTTTCTACTTTCCTCTGCTAATTGTACTGATAAAATTATCTACATCTCAGCATCACAATCCTTAAAAACAACTTTGTGGCATACTTTAAAATTGATTAATGAAATCACGTTGGACAATTAGGGTGACTTGTTATGCGAATCTGTTGTTTTCAATGATGGGAGCAAAGCAACTCCAATACATGGGCAACCTATGAAGTGGTAATGGTTGACAAGTCATCCGCATAATGGACACCTCCTCCTCTACAACTCAAGTTTAGAAAGTCAATAAGACAAACATATTGCTAAGATGGAACACATTCAATTTGAAAAGCCACAAAAAGAAAAAAATAAATAAAGTAGAAAAGCCACAAAGAAATTTAATAGTAGCTTTCAGAACAAAGATGAAACACTATTAGTAGGAAAGGTGTACCTTCTTTGCATTTGGCTGGATCTTTTCCATTATAGAAGAGTTAAAAGGAACCCATCCACTAAACACTGCACCTCCTCCCAGGGTTCTTGGGTACAACAAAATGCTTGCCAATGTCAAGGCACCTGCAAATCCCAACATGAGAGAGAGAGAGAGAGAGAGAGAGAGAGAGAGAGAGAGAGAGAGAGAGAGAGAGCTCCTTGACTGAATCCACAAACAAAGATGTTATTAGAGAGAGAGAGAGAGAGAGAGAGAGAGAGAGAGAGAGACCTCCTTGACTGAATCCACAAACAAAGATGTTATTAGGGTTTGTTCCAGCAGCTAACTCCTTGTCTATCATTGCATGAACATTTTGAACTGCTTTAAGCACACCGCCCTCATCTTTTGGAGAATCCTGATACATGGTAGCAAAGTGAAAGTAACTTAAAATGTGGACGTGAATTTCATATCTTGTAACAGTACAAAAGGCAATCCATATTCCATGGAGTAATGCAACAGACACCTCAACAGTTCGCTAAAAAAGTCACTGGATGTTGTGGCTACTTGAAACTCTTTTTTAATTGTAAAACAAAGGAACATAACGATTTAATCAAAATTCAAAATTACCGCCACATCAGCTGGTGAAATTTAGTAACTTAATTTGGTGAACTTAGCACTTTTCTATTCCTTGTTTTGAGCTTTATGGAACGCTTGCATCATATTCCAATGGTGAAAGAATAATGGAGATACACTGAACATTTCCATCAATAATGTTCACTAAATGCCATATATCAAAAGAAGACTGATGTCAGGGGCAAGCTTGGTTGATTGGTCTACTTCAGAAGATCATTTGCCGTTAATAAGAAAAAAATTAAAAAAATACTCCTATTTAACAGGAGGGCCACTTCAAACATATTCTACAAGGAAATTGTTTCCAGCAAAATAGAAAACTTATTCCAACGCAGATATTACATCTGAAATCTTGATGACAACATTAAAGTACAACCGGATTACCAAAAAATATTGTCTCAAATGGAACTCAGAAGGACAAGGTTCATGTAAAGAGAGATCAATGGGTAAAGGAAGAGAAGTATAACTTACAGCTGTCACGGGTATCTCGTGTATGTCAAACCATGAAGGCATCACAGCTCCATCTACAAAGAGACACATTATCAGGATATCTCCGTAACAATAATTGCATATTTGGACCTATTATAGAACAGCTTAAGCATGCATAATCTTCCATTTTTCCATAAAAGAGAAATACACTGCTGAACACAAGACCACAGAGTTAATGCCTTTATGACTATGCGTACTATAGTACTATTTGCTTGGAGGTAGACGGCAGTGCATATAAGAAAAATTCGCACATTAAGGCTTTGTTTGGTTCATGGATTTCATGAGGGAAAAAAGATAGGGGAAAGGAAACAAGATGGAAAACTAGTTCCTTTTACCTTATGGATGAGACTAGTTTTCTTTTCCCGTCTCTTTTCCCTCACGAAACCCATGAACCAAACAAAGTCTAAGGGTTAGCTCTTGAGGTTGTGACATCATTAAGTAGTCAGTACAGGCTAGTAATAGAGTGATTATTTATTCCGTCACATTTTAATTATTTATCTGTTCTATTTTTAATGTGAATGAATGAAACTGTTATTTGATTGATAGGGGTCATAATTTGCTTACTGGAGAGCGGCAAATATATATGTAATATGTTTTACCGTATGGTCTTGGTTGGTCCTATTCAACAAAGGCTAGGTCATACCTAGCAGAGACAATTTCTATTGAGAATCTATGCTCACTATTTTTCCATGTTAATAAGAAAGGAAAATCTTAGTTTTCCAAATTATACTAGCTTCTTAAACTCCACACAATATTACCATAAAGCACCAATATTGAATCACTAGAACTCGGCTAGGGTTAACCACTTTTTCAGATAGCGCAAGTCCTGAAGGGGAGCATTGGGGGCGTTTGCTACTTGGGCCCCCTTACTCGCAAATCGGTTGATAATCTTATCAACCATCGCATTTGGTAATGGAAGTGTCCCGTGTTGGCGATGCCCATATTGTCTACGACATCTTTGCGCCTCTTCTTCGATCAGAGGGCGAATCCGGTCGGCCAAGAAAAAGATCAGAAATATTGATGTGGTTAAACCAAAGTTATGAGGACCGTCAAAACAATTTTGATTGAAGCCTCCAAAAGTGTTCAAAGTCACTTCTCTCTGAATTTTCCATGAAGAAATAGAAGTATCATGTATGTGAACTAAGACCAACAATGTAATCTTTTGAACTATAACATATCAAGATGGAAAACCAATATGTACAATTTAACAATTCGCGGTCATCCGTCTCATTGTTATGTCTACTGCAATATTCGTAAACGAAGAGCAATGATTTATACTGCATCTGCATGGAAAACAAATAGCAATACATTCGCAAATTTTGCTAATTAAGAGCTGAAAATTAACTTTCCCTGAGTTGTCCCTTATGCATTTCCATTTTTCTTGGAAGCTTCGTCCTAATCCCAAGAATAATCCAAAACGAACTACTGTTCTACCAGAGTGGTGATTTAGAGTCATATTCTCTTTGCATCACTGAACATTATTAGATCCTGATCAAAACCCCAAGAAAGCCAGCAATAGTCTACAATGTCAAAACTGAGAAACAAGCACAGACATTCAATGTAGTTTAATTAAAGCAATCGATGTATTTATTTTCTTCCATAATTAATACTACATCTTCTAAACCAAAATAAATTTACATAAATATATAGGTCATCAGATAAATCAAAGGCAGATCTACTCATCATAACTAATGTAAATTACCATGATGGGCATTTCCTATACGTTTCAACACATATCATCATAATGTGACACCCACTTACTCATACTCTTGATGGGAAATTCCAGAAATACATAAATCCCCTAAATTACATGCTAAATAAAAATACCCACAAGACCAATTCCACTCTAATCATCAAAAGACACCAACCAAGATCATACACACCATCTCAAAAGACGAAATACAAACATAGACAATACATGTATATATGTATATGTATAGAACTTACAGTTGCAAGTAACGGGATTGTGAGGAGCAGAAGGGAAAGACCAGATGGTGTTCCTGAACTCCGGAGAAGTGAAGAGGGTCTTGAGGGGTTCGTTGGCAGGGCCTGAGTCGCCCAATCCGTGAAGCCATAGAACAAAGGTTCGAGCCATTTCGTCTGGTTTCGGAGAAGATGGGTCTGGGTTTGAGAGTAGTATAAAGAAAATGGTGATACCAGCTGTAAATGTAAGAAGTGCAATTGGCTTAGCCAACAACATAGATTTCATCCATGGCGTCTCCATTTTCCCCAAAAATTGGGGGACATGGAGACAAAATTACTCTAGTTACCCCTCTAGTTTGTCAAATGCCAGATATGTACTTTTTGGTCGTTTCTAGTACCGTACAGAACACGTGAGCCCCCACGGTGCTAAATTAATGCCAAGCATAAAAATAAGGGCAAATTACACTTCAGTCCATTAAACTATACACCTGTTTTCAATTGTGTATAAGAACTTTTTTTTTTTGCAATTGGGTACATGAACTTTCATCCCCCTTTCAATCAGATCCAATTGATGACGCCGTTAGTTTAAAACTAACGGAATTGCCTAGAATTGTCCTTTTTTTGCAATTGGGTACATGAACTTTTATCCCCTTTCCAATCAGATCCATTCGCTAACGGCGTGACATTTTGTTGGACAGAATTGTCCAAGTGTCCTTCATCCAAATTTTGACCATTTTTTATAAACCCCTTTACTACTTTTCGACATCAAAAGGAGAGAAACCCCCTCGCTGGAACAGAAAAATGGCTAATTTGAAACCTCATTTTTGATTTTATATGTCAAAACAGATAATTTTATCTATTGACAAACAAATAATATTGAGCTAAACAAAATAAGGCTGCAGCGTATATTTTTTTTGTGAAATTTTGAAGTCCATTGCGTTGATCTCGAACAAATACTTGAAATAAAAAAATCATCCCAAAAGGCCAAAAGATAAGAAAATTAGGATTGTTTAACTCAATATTATATGTCTGTCAACAGATAAAATCATCTGCTTTGACAGATAAAATGAAAAAAAGAGGTTCTGATTTAGCCATTTTTTGAGGAAGGACACTTGGACAATTCTGTCCAACAAAATGTCACGCCGTTAGCGAATGGATCTGATTGGAAAGGGGATAAAAGTTCATGTACCCAATTGCAAAAAAAGGACAATTCTAGGCAATTCCGTTAGTTTTAAACTAACGGCGTCATCAATTGGATCTGATTGGAAGGGGGATGAAAGTTCATGTACCCAATTGCAAAAAAAAAAAGTTCTTGTACCCAATTGAAAACAGGTGTATAGTTTAATAGACTGAAGTGTAATTTGCCCTAAAAATAATAATAATAATAATAATAAAAAATCTATATTATATCCTACAAAAAGGGTAGTATGGTCATTTTATCCACAAAAGGGGCTCTTATTACTACATCCACATGATCTTCATCAAGTGGTCTACAAGTCACTCACACATGTTTCTACTCTTCTGCATATACACCTTATACAATCTGCCCTCTCACAATAGAATGCGTTTCAAAATCGCAGCACACACACACACTCTCTCTTTCCCAAATCTATATAATATCCTACAAAAAGGGTAGTATGGTCATTTCACCCACAAAAGGGGCTCTTATAACTACATCCACATGATCTTCATCAAGTGGTCTACAAGTCACTCACACATGTTTCTACTCTTCTGCATATACACCTTATGCCCTCTCACAATAGAATGCGTTTCAAAATCGCAGCACACACACACACTCTCTCTCTTTCCCAAATCCATTTGAATTTCAAAATAACAAAAACCTTTTCAGAACTCTCCCCCTTCTCTCTCTCTCTCTCTCTCTCTCTCTCTCTCTCTCTAAATCCCATTCCACCGCCGATCACCACCACCCACCGCCGGCGCCACTGACTGCTACCAGACCTCTCAGAGACCATCAACTGTGATGGGTCACCTTCTCTTTCTCAAAACGGTGCGATTGTGTTCAACTGTGGATGTATTACTCCATCTCTTTCTCTGTCTCTGTCTCTCACTCTCGCTCTACTCTTACTCTCTCTTTTTTTGTTAAGTTTCTAACCAACTGATGATTTTTCCTATTTGCAGATGTTTAGGTTTTCTTCAAAGTTTGTGAGTCAAAGCTTCTACTGTGTTCATTTTTTTTTCCTGCTTCATTTTTCCCCTTCTTCATTTTTCTATGTTGCATTTATGACATTTTGTTTCCTTTCTTCATTTCTTTTATTTCAATTGAAATCTTCTTGGCAATCATAGTTAACCTTTACATTTTTTTGTCAATGCTCTGATCTCAGGGTTGGTGTTTTGCAGGCAAGCAATTCTTTTTGACTCTACCCATTGAAAAGTCCAGAGGACCTGGTTTCTTAGATGGTATGTTTTGGTGAAATTCAAAGGGTGTTTCTTTTTGTAGGGACATTGGTTCTTTAATCTAAGAAGGCTAATTATTCGGTAGTGCCTTTGTGCTGCAATTGGAGGTTGTTGGGTGTGGGTTTGAATCTGGAGTCATCTAACTTTGACCATTAGTGCCCTTTGCTTTGGTGTCCCAATTTCTGAACCTTTATCCAAGGAACTTGACATAAAATTGTTAGCTAATTTGGGTTATTGAATCGATCTTGACAATTTCTTTTGTTAATCATTTGTTTTTTTCTCTATCCTGTGCTTACCTGGATGACACATACCACACACACGCACGCACACACACGATCATTTCTCAGTGTTAACCTTATTTGTTAGTTTGACTCCCAAACTAATGAATATTCAATAAGCAATAGTTAAATGACTCCCTTCCATGCACTTTATATTCTAGCTAGCTGTGAAAGAGTGTAAGGAAAGCAACAATTTGCTTAGGTTCTAACTTCTATGATTGGCCTTTCTATGAGGTCTTTGATTGCACATGTGGAGTTCAGGATGGTTATATGTATTTGCTATGATTGTGTGGACCAGCTAAAAGGTTGCCCTTTGATCCTGATCAAGTGGTGCACAACTCACTCACACAACTCTTCAATCTCCCATACACACACGCTATGATTTTTTTTCTTTCTCCCACAGTCCACCGGTCCACCCACTCATGCGTCTTATCTCTCCTTTGGGACCGTGCACAGTACCCTCTTTCTGCTTTGATATATCTCTCTCTCTCTCTCTCTCTCTCTCTCTCTCTCTCTCTCTTGCTACTCTCTTCCTTTCCCCCTCTCATAGGCACCCGCCGCTGCCCTCTATTGTTGCCGCCGCTGCTGTTGGAGGCCACCACAAACGAGTTCAGTTTATTGGTAAGAAATTTTAGATTTTTGGGTCTTTTTCTTCCATTTTTTTTTCTTCTGATATAATTTTTGTTCTATTTTTTCCTTTAGCTTATTGATCGTTGTTTTCGACATTAATTTGGGGATTTACTTTAAGTCTCTCTCTGTTTGTGTAAATTGGGTGTTTTTGCAGATTTTTAGTGATCTCTCTGTCTGTCACTCTATGTTGACTGTAGTCTGTAAGCATATTGTTTTGTCCTTTTTTTTTGGTTACATGTTTGGCATTTTAATCTTGGCAACAATAAGCATACTGAGTTTGAATACCTTCTTTCCTTTTCCCCTTGGCACAATATTAAGTGATTATCTTCTTATCATTGGTGGGTTCTCAAGGTGCAAGATTTTTTTTGCACTCAATCTCATTAGTGATTATCTTGCTTAGTGAAAGGCAATTAAAAAGCTCTTGGGTACGGGCACTGTTTTTGGAGTTCTATGTTTTTTGCATCAATTTGGTCAAAGTTATGTCTCTTGGGTTTTTAGTTTTCTGCTTCTTGGTTGTTAAGTGGAATTGATATAGTTTTGTGTCATCGTGTCATGGGGTCTAGCTTAATATTGTTTGCATTTGGATGTCAGAGTTTTGTTGTTCGTATTTAGATGCGAACGAGTATATAAGAATATTTGGGACCAACTTTTTCTTTAAAACTATTGATTCCTTTTGTGCAATGCAAATCATTGAGTAGTGAGAAATTTCATTATTTTGGTTCAATTATCCTTTGGTTTAAGCCTTATTAAATTCATCACGTTTGTGAGTTTGGTACTGTCTAAAATCTATGATATTATGCATAGCTTTGCCTTTTGTATTATGTATGATTTTCGAATTTAATTTTGGAGTCTTCTGTTCTATACTTATGTTGCATGCTTGAGTTGTAAAACTGATTTTACAATGAGAATATCCCATATGCTAGGAAGCCAAATAGACCCTATGAAGTGAGAGCTTGAGGTGAAAAACTAAAAGTGGCATTTTCTCTCCCAAAAGCTATCACATTGATATAGTTGAATAGGAGTTTAGTAAAATTAAAAATAAATTCTTCATTTACCGTAACAATAATGCTAGGTGTACACACTTTTTGACACACAACTTTAAATGCGTGTACCCTGTACTGTGTAAGTGGTGCACAGAAAAAGTGTGAAAAATGTAAAAAAATTCAAACAACATAAGGTACACGCATTTAAAGCACAGTGTGTCAAAGACTCAAAAAGTGTGTACACCGTGCATTATTGTTACCGTAAACTCATTTACCCTATATTTTTGCTCCGTTATTTCTGCTCGCTGCCATATACACACATGGCTACTGGTAGTGGTAAATCAATATGGTAAGCCTCTTACCTTCTTTTTGGGCACAATGAACAAGTATAATTTTGATCTTTCTTTTTTGGGTCACTTGATTCAGCTATAAGGTTTCTCCTATGATACTGAAAAAGACTGCTATAGTTGTCTAGACATCACCAAGCGTTAACAACCATGAATGGTAAAAGCTGAAAAGCATAAGCTGTTAACAAGCATAAAAAACCAGATGGACATCCTTAGCCGGCTAGTGGGGATTGGTTTTGATGGAGTGTTAAGGATACTTGGATATTGGCTCTAATAGATGTTCTTGCAGGTTAGGCTTTGTGCCCTATAGAGTCCGTTTGGATCTGCTTATTTGGGACCTACAAACAATTAATTTTTTTTTCATTAAACAACCTCTTCTTGAGTTTTTTCAATCCCAACGACCCTATTTTTTTTTCCCCTGGGCAGCTCCCGCATATGATACAGGTATTGCAGCGCATTTTTTAAGTTTTGTGTTTCTTGATTTGGTATGGATTTCTCTAATGGTCATACTCAAATCTCTTTATGATTTGGTAATGTAGTTTTTGTTTAGTTATTGGTCTTATTTGGTATGATACACTGTCAAAAACCCTACTAACTTTGAACCAAGATAAGTATTGTTATTACATATTTTAGATTTTTGAAGAAGTTTAGGAAAAATCCTTCTAACTTGATTTGTGATTTTCGTTAGAAAATCAAATATCAAAAAACATTTCCCTCAACAAAAACAAATCAAAAATCCTACTAATCCACATTTGCCTTTTGTTTTTTGAATTTACAGATTTTTTGAAAAAGTTTATGATATTTAAATTGTTGCCTTCGTTTTTTTTTTTTTTTTTTTTTTTGTTGATAGTTCTAGGTTCTTCATTCTTAATTTTGGATGTAGGCCTTGAATGCATCCTTGCTGCCACAAGCATTCGTTCTCCATGGCCAAGGTTAGTATTGTTATTTCTCTTAAATTCTGAATTAGTATGGGTTTCTTGATTTTTCATATTTCCAGGTGTTTGGCATGAGCTTCTTGATTTTCCGTTACTTTAGGGAAATTTATTTCAACTAAATGGTATCCTGCTATTTTTCTTTCATTTTTTGCCACACATAACCCTAGCTTTTCATATTGTGACTGAAAATTGTTAACTCCTATTGTTATCATGGATAGAAAAAGAGAAGGAAGAGGAGTAGTGATGATGGTGGGAATTGCAGGATTTACACAGATGGTGTGAATCATAGAAGGTAAGAGACAATGTGTTCTATTTTGTAGAAAGTACTTTCTGTCTCTTCTCTTTTGCAGATACTATTCTCTCTATTCTGAAAGTAGTATTTAATTTTATTCTTTTTGTTCCTTTGTTTCTTTGACTAGGGTGCAATTCTGAGAAGCAAGTAGTGTTGCTTTGACTAGGGGGTATGTAATGGTTGGTTCCAGGATGATACCTTATGTCCTTGAACCATTCAACTATGTTTGTTCTTTGGTTCTATTGATTTGATGGTAATAAAGTTGTGAAGATAAATGGAAGGATGTGTGTCTTTCTGGCTACTACTTATATGTAAAGTTTATCATTTACACTAATGCAATGCTTCCCATATCTACATCCAAAATAAAGTGGCAGTGGTACAATTGTGGATTAGCATTTCACTTTGTAATTATCCACTGTTAAAGTTGATGCTATTGTTAAAATTAGAAGTTATGTTAGCTACCAGCCCTTTTTCTCTTGATTTCTCAAGGTTAAAGTCAATATACACACTCTGGCAATAGAGACTACAAATGGTACTACAAGATGAAGATATTGAGAACTCCTATTATCTTGCGACCACGGTGGTTTGCTGATCTACTCTATGATAATCTTCACTGTTTAATTGTTTAGTGCTTGAAAACCTATTAATCTTTCTTTGTTTTTTTCACTGTTGAAATGAAGAAAAATACCAAATTTTGGGCAAAGTGTGCGTATAAGAGAGAGCAGATCTTTGTGTGTGTGTGAGAGAGAGAGAGAGACCAAGTCTGTGTGCCTTGGTCATCTGATTATTTTTTTATTATATTTTTTTTTGCACCGTGCCCCGCGGGCACGGGCACGTACTAGTAAATAAATAAAGTAAGAAAGAAGAAAAGAAAAGAAATGTTTCATAACATGCTTCTCAAAATTCTATTTTTAAATTTAGAATTTCATTACCGAGATACGTGGTATTATCCCATCATAGATTCATAGTCATAGTATGTTATACAATTGTTATAAAAATAAGTTCTTGATTTAAATTTGGGAACTGTTGAATTATTTTATAAAAATAAGGAAAAATTGGTAAATTGAGCATTAGGACAAGTTATATTGGAATTAAGAGCACTTAATAAACACTTTGGTCTAAAGTCTTTAAAACATTTTTTTTTTAACAAAAGTACTCTCATCTTCTCATCTAACCTTTCTACCAAACCCTAGCCACTATTACCACCACCCCTGACCTCCGGCTACCACCACTATCAACTTTGGGACCACCACGACGACCTCCGGTGACCACCATGACCTCCTCTCATGACCGATTCGCAACTCCTCTTGCCAAAACGACTAAAATCATCAAACAAAATGATAAAAATTCACCACAAAATCACTGAAAACTGACTATCAACAAGAAGTTTTGAAGAAAATCAGACGAGTTTGAAGCAATAATTCATCTTCTCTTTTCGTCTTCTCAAGCTTCGAGCTCTAGCTAGTTTCATCATATGAGTGGAGATTTCTTTGAACAACTCTAAAAAAAAACTCATTTTTTCATATATATTCATCATTCTCAATCCTTATTTCCTTCGAACAACTTGTTGTTCTCTAAGAAAATAAAGTGAAATTTTACTAAAATGATTTGGCTATAATAAAAGAATTTCTCTTAAGATCACATCTTTTTATATTCTCAAGCTTGAAACGCTTGTTTCATCATAGGAGTGGAGATTTCTTTAAACAACTGTAAAAAAATGCAGTCTCTCACATCTATTCATCATTCTCAATCCCTATTTCCTTCGAACAACTCGCTCTTCTTTAAGAAAACAAAGTAAAATTTCAATTAACTGCTTTGACTATAATAAGAGAAATTTCTCTTAAGATCACCTATTTTCGTCTTCTCAAGCTTGAAGCTCTAGTTTCATTATAGAAGTGGAGATTTCTTTGAACAACTCTAAAAAAAATTCAGTCTCTCACATCTTCATCATTCTCAATCCCTATTTCCTTCGAACAACTCGTTGTTCTCAAATAAACGAAGTGAAATTTCACTTAACTGATTTGACTAAAATAAGAGAAATTTTCTTAAGATAAATCTTAAGAGAAATTTAACTTAAGAGTTTGACATCCTACCAAGCCTATGGATTTACAAGGCCAATCACCGAAAAAAGGAAAAAATAACTTACTTGGAAGGTGGTGGAGGCTCAGGATGGTGGTGGTGGTGGTGGCTCATGGTGGTGCACAAGTGCGATGGTCAAATGTAATTTCTATGATTTTGAATATCAAATGTAAAAATCAAAGCAACACAAAATAATGAATTGTGTTGCCAACAAAATTAGTGCTAGATCTATTTTTTGCCATAGTGATGGTATTGGTGGTGGTGGAAATGGTATTGGTGGCCATGGGTAATCTAGATCAATTTTTTGTGGTGTTGTCCGGACATGGCCGTGGCGATGGTGGTGGTGGTCGTGGAGGTGGTGGCCGGCGGTGGAAGCCATGGTTGGAGTGAAGGATCTTGGTGTTGATGGTGGTGGCGAAGGTGTTAGTCGCTGGATGTCACCGATGGTGGTCGCCGGAGTTGGTGGACGGAGGTCCAGTAGGGGTGGCTGTCACGCCCCGACGTAGCATAAATAAGGAAAGCGTTTAATTTCCTTTATGGACCCGTAGGTCGCGACAGTTTGAAGGATCGATTCCGTCCCAAACGTCGAACAACAAAACATAATAATCAGAGCAGAGCAATCAAGGCTTACAAATATATTTCTAACTCAATAAGTATTACAGTACGGGTCATCTAAAGGCACAGACCGCCTTGAAACAAAACAAAATAATAACTTAACTTCTATTACAATCATCCTTATTACAAAACGGTTCATAACTTAAAACACGTAAACTTAAAGCATATAATAAATAAACAGTTTTCTCATTCCAAAAGCAGCCGTTCTCAGTTAGCGTAGTCATAAGGTCCTTCCTGATCATAACCTGAAAAGCCTGAACACGAATGTCCAGGACGCATCAACGTCGTCAGTTTCGAGAAGCTGGTGAGTATTAAAAACATGACTTTGAATGTAAAACATACCCATTTACCTTTTTCCATTTTTTTTTTCAATTTTGTATAAATCAATAGTTAAACCGTAGAAAGAATTCAATTCGTAAAACAACGAGGAATATATTAAAAGTCGTTCATTCATAAAATATATGCTCGTGTATGAGACAATGTACCACACTCATCTTGCCGACTCTTTTCTCTCGACAGACACCACAACCCACCATCTCACTCTAGTATCTTTGAAACACTAAGATAGCCACACTTTAGCAACGGGGCGCCAGGGAGTGTCCAGTTTGCCTCACACTTTGGTCCGGGTACCAGAGAGTGTCCATTGCCTCACACTTTGACTACCTAATCCGCCATGCAAATACCGGAGCAACCTCACGCAGTATACAGACTCGGGTATCAGGGAGTGTCCGTAGGACACACTTTAGCACTACCATGGGTGCCAGTGAGTGTCCAAGTTCGGCGTCACACACTTTAACGCTTCCATGGGCGTCAGGGAGTGTCCATATTTGCCACCGTCGCATTTCAAAGATACCCTCGCCGCAATCTCATCCACAACCACAACCACAACCACAACCACAACCACAACCGCAACCGCAATCTCAATCTCAAACTCATAACACTGACCATTACTCTTTTCCACACTGACTGACACCCACATGCATGTACCACTGACTCCACATGAATGGCATGAACTTAAACATAAGGCAAATCGCTGAATTAAAGGAACAACGTGCGTACGGGGATTGATAAGTCTTAATACACGTTCAACTCGTTCAAACCTAATCAACTGAGATCCTGCTTTAAAAATTTTCCCAAACAGTACTCACACAGTATATAAATTTTCATGCCAAACAGTCCCTTATCACAAAACAAGCAAAATAGGAAACTGCCAGAAGTCGCGCGCGAGGACCGCTCGCGCGAAGAATCGCTCGTGCGGGCCGCTTGCGCGACGGGTCGCTCGCGCGATCTGCCAAATTTTCATTTTTCTTTTATGAACTTTTCTGTCTGCCTGGGGAATCGAGGATCGCGCGCGCGGGCCGCTCGCGCGAAGAATCGCTCGCGCGATCTTCGCGCGCGCGATTGTGGCGCGAGATGAAGCAGAGACTTCATCTTCTCCGCAGAACTGCTCTGTTTCAGTAAAACAGGGTCTATTTTGACCCATTTCAAATCTGTAAGTATACCGATCAAATAGTATATGGTTCTCTTCGTTTTTCCACAAGGATTAAGAATCCATTAACAATTTAACATGATTCCAACTATAATTCTTGAATTTTAAGAAAGATTAAAAGAGGACAAAACTTAATTTCTAATATACTTTTCCATATGAATGAATTAAGCTTCAATACTTTAAACATAGTCAATACATACTATAATCTTTGATATTCAACTCTGAAAACGGATTTAGATTAAGGTTTGAAAATCTTGATTTCAAGCTATGAACTTTCATACGTACAATCAACAATGGTATATTATCAAATAAGCTATACTAACAGTAAATAAGCATATACTACATCCCAAAGTGAGTTGATAATACTCACTGAGTTTGAAGCTAGAGATTGTTTGAGAAAGAAATAGCAATAATAAGAATCAATCAAAGCTTGGCTATGGAAGTCTTGAGCTTTCTCTCTCTATATAAAATTCTGCAACTAAACTCTCAAGTTCTCTCTTTTCTCTCTGTGTGATTTGTGAGAATGTGCAGAGGTGTTCACCAAGTGTGGGTAGTGTATATACATATAGAGAGTAAATTGATATGGACTTGGAGGCCAAGTAAAGCCTTCATCACTCTACCATATTAGTTTAGTTAGGATCAAACCAATACTCAGCACCTAATCAATGTGTATACACAGATACAATATAATCAACTTCACAGATCCTTCAAGAGTCAAGTCTAGGCTAGTAGGGGGCAAGCTTGAGTTGTTTGGGAAAAACAACTTATGGCCTTAGGAATACATACACACACAAAGCATTCCCAAACAAGCCCAACCCAATGATTAGTTTCCATAATTGGAAATAAAGCAATTGTCCAATCAGTCATTTTCAAAATCTGTGAAAGTTTAGCATAGCGTGGACAGTTTTGGAAGTAAACTGGTATTTTCGGGGCGCGGTGTTTACCACAAAAATACAGAAAATTCATTTTAACGTAAGAATCGAGTTTCTGGTTTTATAAAAATACAGCTTGAATTGAAAGAAAACATTTACACCGTTTTGAAATACAGACTTTGAAATCTAACACAGGTGTTGCTAAATTTTATAAAATTGCAGTTTGACCCCAACAAAAATTTTAAATATGAAATAAAGCAAGAAATAAATTCTACACACAAGAATTGCAATTAAAATAAAGATAAACAATACAATTGAATTTTAATATGAAATGCAAATAAATGAAAATGCAGGTTATTACAATGGTGGTAATGGTAACCATGGGAGGATGAGAGAGAGAGATCTCACTGTGTGTGTGTTTTTTTTAATGGGAAAGATGAAGTGGGGGAGTTTGTAAGATAAAAATATTGAAATTGACTTAAAGAGTGAAACGTTGATGTTATGGACTATGGCTAAAAAATTGGCTTGGGCGTTTGTCCTTGTAGAAGTTATTGTTATTATGTTGCGGAGTATTCTTTAAATCAATGTTGCCTAACCTTATGGGCCTTAGGCCAAGCCTTCTAAAAAATAATTAGACAAATAAGGGTTGGATTGGTGGCATGGTAATTTTCAGTTTTTTACTTTCATTTTTATTTTTTCTTAAAGGCAAAAAAAGATTTTTTATTGTTTTATTAAACATTCCTGAAATTGGGTCTGAAAATCAAAAGCAAAATAGTAATTTTCAGCTTTTACTTTTATATAAAAGGTAATGCTATGTGCACATTAAGTGTGCACATAAAGATTTAGGCCATTTATTTTGATGGGGTCCATCTCTGCATACATAAGACCCACCAAAATGAATGACCTAGATTTTATGTGCACGAATTATTGCTCTTATATAAAATAAAATAATAATAATAATAATAATTATGTTTACGTAAGGATTCTAAATTTTGAGCAAGGACTTAACCTAGTAAGTAAAAGAGTTCTCTGTGTCACATTCACGTTTATGCTAGGGTTTGAACTTCATCCCCTCTCCTGAGACCTAGCACTTATGTCCTCATACGTACAAGACCACATGAAATGATCCCAGAAAAAGAAAGAAAAAAAAAATCATAATCTTCTGGTATAACTAGTCGATAACTCGCATGTCCTATGCACTTCTGCTATCAACACCAAAATATCATATGAAAATGAACATTCAAATTTCAATTTCAAAGTGAAAAATATTAAAAGAGAATTAGAGCACACACATGCGTTCAAGTAGTGCAAATTTGTGTTTCTATATTAACTTGTAAACATGATGGCATAGTATCAAAAACATACAGAATTCTTCAAAGTAGTACTATAACAAACCATATAAGAAACTGATTTTTATGAGATATGATGCATGCCCTGAGTCTTTAGCTGGCTAAAATTATCATTTATTTTTAAGGACAGAGTAATTTCATTGATTAATAGGAAATACACAATTCAAGATAATATATACAAAAATAAAAATAAAAATAAAAATAAAAATAAAAAATAGAGGTGGGGAATATGAAAAGTTTTGATATTGAGAATTGACTCAATTTAATAGACAGAAGTTGGATGGTTTGGAAGTGCTTTAAAATGGTGAGAACAAAAAATAAAATTGAAAATTTGGGGAATGTCAAGTGGAAAAAAGAAAAACCCACAAAAATGCCAATTTCACAATGTGGAGAGGGTTTTTGCCTTGGCTTTAGATATATCTAATAGATAGTTAAATACATTTTACACTCTTGTAGTTTGTCATTTGTGTCAGTTTAATCCCTATAATTTGAAAAGTGTCACTTGAGTCGCTGTATTTTCATACGTGTGTCAGGTAAGTCCAATAAGTCCTTTAGTGACGAATAATTTTGTCATTGAAAGTAAAACAATTTGTCACTAAAAGTGTTTTGAGGGACTAAAAAGACACATTTATGAAAATGCTGGGACTAAAATGACACTTTCTAAACTAGGGACCAAATTGACACAAAGACCACTCTAGGAAGGTATAAAATATAGTTAAGCCTAATAGACATTTCGAAACTTAGAATTGTATCCCTTTAATTTCAGTTGTACGTGGCAAATTCACCCATTCCGTTACACTGCCGTTAAACGAAAACGACAACAAACGAACGACGATATGATTCTTCACACCTTATTATTCAAGACGACCCCTTTTTTTGCGAGTGAGAGAGAGAGAGAGAGAGAGAGTGGAGGAGGCCCAGGAGGGAGAGAAATTTCATGGCGACTTCGAAGCTCCAAGCGCTCTGGAACCATCCGGCGGGCCCTAAAACCAGTAAGTTTCACTATATTTCTACTCCCATATCTAAATCAATCAGAATTGTTCCATCGTTCTTCAAATATTCCGAAACGTCTAATTTTTCGTTGTTTAGATCTCAATCCAATGTTTTCATTACCCTAAGCTTGTAGCCTCAAATTCAGACATTAACAATTACTACTTTCTATGGTTTTGGATCGGTAATAGAATAATTTGCAGATGATCGGGTCATTGACATTGACATTTTTTTTAAAATCACTTTTCTGCTCTATGGCATGAATTAAAATGTTGAAGAAGGTAAAACAAATGACTGGTGTGCACGATTTGGATTCATGAGAATCGAGAACGGTCCTTATTGATGGTGAAATATAGGAATTTTGTTTGTTTGTTTGTTTGTTTTTTTTTTTTTTTTTGATTTTTTTCTTTTAAGTGAGGATTAAATAACATTTGTCAATGTAGTAAGAACTGACATTTTATTTTCACTAAAATAGAAAGCATATATGAACTCAACGAAAACAGTGAAGAAGAGCTTGAATAGTTGACATATATATATATATATATAAAATAAAATATATATACACATAGAACACTTCTCATGACTTATGAGTTCTGTTTATAGCCTTTGAATCCCGTTTTCATTAAGTGTACTGAAGTAATTTCACAGAATGAAAACTGGATCCAACGGCTTTAAACAGAAGTCCTCACTTTGTTGGACTTCCTCATGAGAAGGGTTCTGTATATTGACATAAGAAAATACTTTTGCTCACCCAAAATTTGGTACACCAATGCTCAACCAAGCATCCCATTGGCCAATGCAGTGGGGCCCAGGATTAAACAATATTTGTTTAATATTGGCCCCACTGCATTGGCCAATGGGATGCTTGGGTGAGCATTGGTGTAACAAATTTTGGGTGAGCAAAAATGCTCTCATTGACATAATTACAAGGGTTTTCATGAGTTTTAGTTGAGGTTTAAACTTAGACTTTAGTTTTGCTTTATAGTTGCCACCCTTATCGGGTTCTACATAATGATACCAGCCTAGGGCACTGAAATATTCGAGACTTTCAATTACACTTTTGAGATTAATAACCACAGCATTCCATTAGTCCTTTGTATAGAATAGTTTTAAGTGGTAAATAGCTTAACATTGCCTTTTCATGAGTTTGAGTTGAGGTTCGAACTTCTTAATCCAGACTTTAGTTTTTCTTTATAGTTACCTTGCCACCCGTATCGGATATTACATAATGATACCAGCCTAGGGCACTGAAACATTTGAGACTTCCAACTACTGCTTTGAGATTAAGAACCACAGAAACCCATTAGTCCTTTGTGTAGAATAGTTTTTAGTGGTAAATAGCTTAACATGGCCTTCCACTTTTTATTTTTATTTATGGGAGTCATAACTTGATTTGTTGATGGTTAAGGTTCATGTTCCCAGTGGCTGGCACATAACTTGAACTAATTAATCATTCTCTGGTCGCTAGTTCACTTTTGGGCACCAACTTTCAAATGGGGCATCAGCATAGCTAACATTGCAGACTTCGCCAAACCACCTGAGAAACTTTCATATCCCCAACAAATAGGTATGTGCGTTTTGATGGATTTATAAAATACTTGCAATTATTCACTCATGTATATTTCTTTTAATGAGTTCACTTTCTCTCTCTCTCACGTATTGTATTGAAGTGGGCTTGATTTGTGATTGAGTGCCTTTATGCATCCTACTTTTAATTCTTTAATGTAATTTTTTTTTTCCTCTGTTGCATGGCATGCAGCTGTTACAGCCACTGGTGTTATTTGGTCACGCTACAGCACTGTGATAACACCGGTGAGTTAACTGTCGTTTAAATATGTCTTACTTTTGAAGTTTTAATGAAAGTTCTAAACATAGTGACTATGCTGCTGACCTTCGGATTTCAGATTTTTTTAATTGTACTTTTTATGTTCTGTTAAATTTATTACCTGTAAGGCTGTGACACTGTGATCGCTTCTTTGCCCAGCAAATTGTCGTACATTGTATCCTTCTTTCCTTCCATTCTTGGCATATAACATGATTAGGAACTCTCTCTCTTTGTTATTTTGTACCCATAATCATGTTTTCCACCCTATTACTGTTCATAGTTATATAAATTTATATTCTAAATGCTTGAATCCCTTCCCAAACCAACCACCCCTCACCCCCCCCCCCCCCCCCCCCCCCCCCCCCCCCCAAAAAAAAAAAAAAAAAATCTCTTCAATCTCTTGCAGGGCTACAATATTCTTTATTTGTGTGCATTCTCCAAATATTAACATGACACAGTGTTATTGTAACTTTTTTGTTGAGATCTGAGTTTTCCTATATATCTGTGTATGTTCTAAGTGAGTATGTGAAAATGATATGCTTTTGAACGTTTAATTTTTCGTGATTCAATGGGTTGCATATATGCGGATTCCACCTTGTCAAGACCTCATGTGGTGCTGTTGAAATGCATTCCCGGTCAATCTCCTACACCATGGTGTTTTTGTAAAACTCACCTGCAAGGTTTCATGTTTGGTGCTCCATGGATATAGTTAGGTAGCATTTTCATGAGGTGGATTCATATTTGCCTTCTTGTATAATCGTTTGGCTTAGCAACGTCTAAAGTATTGCCATGTATGTCAATCCTTTATAAGTGTCTTGTTCATCATCACGTGCTTATTCAACTAGGTCTCTTTACAGGAACAGCATTTTTTCTTGACACTCGACAAGCAGATGTAATCTTGGGTAGAATTTTAGTTTCCAAAAGCTCTTTCCAGTCGCTATCATTTGAAGTTTGAGCACCCCTGAGAATAAATGATAGTTGCAGTACTCTGCTATTACTCCCTTTGCAGATAATCAAGCCGAATCAACAATATTATAGGAGAAGATCTTCTTATCATATTTCCTTGTCCAACCTATAAAGTTAAACCACAGTTACACAGCAAAGGATGTAGGAATTTCACAAATTTCATTTTCCTTTTCATTGTTATATATGGATCGTGCCAGCCATTATATCATCCTCTTACTAGGTGATGTTAGTCTTTACACGTGATATACAGTTTACTAAGTAATGTTTGCAAGTAATTTATTTATAATGTTTATAGAGAGAGTGGGAGAGAGGAGCTATGGTATTCTTTTTCAGAACCTGATGATCAAAAGGAAATGGTGCTGGTCTCCCACCTTATACAGATTCTGTAGAAAAAAGTAGGGGTAAAGGGCATTTTGCCCTCTCAAACTATACATGTTTTTGCAATTTACACCCCGAACTTTAAAAGTTGCAATGTCCCCCCTGAACTATCTTCAGGGTTGCAATGTCCCCTTGAACTTCAAAAAGTTGAAATGTCCCCCCTAAACTATCGTCTGTGTTGCAATGTCCCCCTGAACTATCTTTCGTGTTGCAATGTCAACCCTGCTATCACATTCCGTCAAGAAATGTGATGGAATTTGCTCATGTGGGACGCACATGCTAAATTTTAAAGGCATTTATGACATTTTACTATCCCCATCTAAATTAACAATCATAAAAATTAGGGCAAATTACACTTTAGTCCATACTATACACCGGTTTTCAATTGGGTCCATAAACTATTTTTTTTCAATTGGGTCCTTGAACTTCAAAAAATCATTCAATCAGACCCAAATTCTGGCACTGTTAGCTTAAATTATTAGAAATTGTCACTTACGTTGCGCGTAATGCTTACCTGTCACATGTTAGGTTAAGACAAGCACTGGAGATTGTGAATGGCTAAAAAATTATGCAACTTTGGGTATGATTGAATGCGATTTTGGATCTAGTCGAATGTGTTTTCGAATTTGATTAAATGCGATTTCGGATCTGATTGAATGCGATTTTTCGCACTATTCACAATCTTCCAGTTTTTCTTAACCTAGCATGTGACAGGTAAGCATTACGCGCACATACGTGACAATTTCTAATAATTTAAGCTAACAGTGTCAGAATTTGGGTCTGATTGAATGAATTTTTGAAGTTCAAGGATCCAATTGAACAAAAATATTAGTTTATGGATCCAATTGAAACAGGTATATAGTTTGATGGACTAGAGTGTAATTTGCCCTAATTTTTATGATTGTTAATTTAGATGAGGATAGTAAAATGCCATAAATACCTTTGAAATTTAGCATGTGTGTCCCACACGAGCAAATTCCATCACATTCTTGACGGAATGTGATGGCAGGGTTGACATTGCAACACGAAAAAATAGTTCAGGGGGGACATTGCAACACAGACGATAGTTCAGGGGGGACATTTCAACTTTTGAAAGTTCAGGGGGGACATTGCAACCTTGAAGATAGTTCAGGGGGGACCTTGCAACTTTTAAAGTTCGGGGTGTAAATTGCCAAAACATGTATAGTTTGAGGGGGCAAAATGCTTTTTACCCAAAAAGTAGTGGGGGGGGGGGGGGGGGGGGGGGTTTCACTAGATTAATTTGGGGAGAATTGGAAAAAATAAAATGGTCAACAAACTTGACTAGTAAAGCCCCCTTGCATTTATCTTTTGCAACGGCATAAAGACTCACCCATCACATTGCTGAGGAAGAAGATAAAAGCTTTTACTTGCCATCCCTGTATGCTTATCCTATGTATCTTAGTAATCTTCTGCTGGACAAATATCCCCTCGTTGTCTCACTTGACATAATAAGCTTTTCCTTATGAGGTTTGTGGTTAATATTGAGAGAGATCTATTGTTATTTTGATTCTTCATCATCTTTGATTCTGTACTGCAGAAGAACTGGAACCTTTTTAGTGTAAATGTTGCAATGGCTGGGACTGGCATTTACCAACTCTCGCGAAAAATTCAGTAAGTTCTGACTGAAATTTCTTGCTATATATATGGGGGTACTTGTTGAATTTTGGGGGAAATTATAAATCATCAAGTCCCAGTCGACGATTAGTTAGGATTTTAGCAGCCAATCAATCCTGCATTGATTCAAAAACCACACATTGATTAAATGGCTGCTTGTGATTTTGCCTTCATGTTCTCCATTGGTGTCACGGTCAATGATGTTGCGTATTTGCAATGACTTATATGTGTTCTGGACACTTGCAGGCACGATTACTTTCCTGAGGAAGAAGCAGCTGTTGCCAAAGAATGATGACGAAAATCTAGGATTATTTTGTGTTGATGGGTTTTTTTGCCTTTCCCCACGGTTCAAACACGATCTTGGTCATGTGATTATTTGTCCCTTGTCCTCGAGTAGACTTTATGAACTTTGATTGTCAGTAAGTGTGGTTCTGGTTATTGAATGTGGCTGTGTTTATACAAGCTACAATTACTGCTGAGCAGCTGCTCATTTTGTTCAATTTCCTCTTGATTTCATTCGGTCACTATCTTCTCAAAATGGTACTACTAGTCGACTACTAGTATCTCAGAAAACCAATTATACCATTAAAATGATTTGTGAATAATGTGATATTGATCAAAGAATTCATCTACAAGGTCTATGCATTTCTATATTCTACGTAAGGCTGGCCTCCCACAAACTTCTCACAGCTGAACTTGGTGGTACCAGGAGCCTAACAATTTTCAGGCTTTCAATTTAAGGTTAGGTAATGCATTTGTAATGAGAATAACTCTATGTTCACCAAATTTAAACCCCAAATTCGATTCTGAAATGCTTTAACAATGTACCATATGTTGTGCCTTTCTGGTCTCCTTGGAATGCTTTTTTTTTTTTTTTTTTGGAGGAGGGGATGAGGTTTGAACCCTGAACCTATGCATTGGAGGGGATTTTATGCCAAACTCTTTGCCCATTGAACTATGCCAACCTATGCAAAAGAAAATTATTTTGTTTGAACAAGAAAGGGAGGCTTTCCTCAAACCACCACCCAAAAAAAAAAACCAAGTAAGAGAGGCATATTAGGACTGTGAAAGCTATTCTGAGCCCGATTTACCATCAGTTTTTTTTTCCTTGTGACAGTGATTGTGTCCAGAGGCTTTGTGTAATTCAGGGTATATGATAACCTTCTCTTATTAGTCTCATGCACATTGTGAAATATGAGAAATCCTTGGGACACAACTTTTACACAACTTTAACACAACATTCATAAAATATGCGTCTCTCTCTCTCTTGTGATGTCGTTGGACCCTACAGTGACACAAGAGAAATAGACACATTTTTAGGAAGGTTGTGTGAAAGTTGTATGAAAGTTGTGTCCAAAGAATGACCAGTGAAATATCATCCTGTGAGCTTAATATTGTCTTGATTTTGATGTCTAATTAGCACAATTAGACAAATTGGGCCTTGTTTGGTGCATCTTAACCAGACATATTATAGTTTTTAACTTTCAAAAGCACCTCCAAGTTCTCCAACCCACTTTCAAATTAGTTGGATTTAAGGCCTTAAATAAGTTGTGAATGTTTGGTACACAGGAATGAAATTAGTTGGAAATGGAATGAGTTCAGGAAAGGAATAAAACATGAATGAAATAGGAATGAGCATTTCATTCATGTGTTTGGCTACATACCTATGAATGGAATGACATTAAACTTTAATATTCAAAATATTTAATAAATTGATTTTAGTCAATGAACATTACTATATCAGGGTTAAATAAATAAAAAGGAAAGTTGAAAAAGTTGACATTATCATATTGAGTCATTCCATTAGGAATGGAATGGGCATTCCTTTGGTTTTGAAAAGGAATGCCTATTCCTACTTTAGTAAGAATCCCATTCCAAAATGGAATGACCATTCCATTATATTTGATCATACCAAACATGGTAATGGAATGAACTTAAGAATGGTCATTCTATTGTTGGGTTCATTCCGGTCTACCAAACATTTGGTAGACCGGAATGACCCTTGCAATGGACTAGTCATTCATGAGTTCATTTAATTCGCATGTTTGTCACCATCAAATCGGTTGGAATGGCCATTCCAAAAGTAATCATCATTCTCACAAAAGTAAGAATGGGCATTACTTCCAAAAACCTAAGGAATGAGATTTCATTCCAATGGAATGAACCAGTAAGGAAATAATATTCATCTTCTCATCTTTCTTTGTTTCAATCTTTCCTATAATAAAACAAATTATTACATTTTTTGTTAATATTTAATTTAAATTCAATATTAACTCCAAAATTATGATACCATTTTAAAATAGAAATTATTGTATGTCATTTCATTCCTAGTTACAACCAAACATGTGAATGGAATTCTCATTCCTATTCTATTCCGTCTTCATTCCATTTTTGAGTTTCATTCCATTTCTACCTTATTCCATTCATCCATACCAAACATAAATTCTAAATTTATAAGTTACATCAAATACTTCATTTCAACTTTTTTCTAAATTATTGCACTTATAAGCAGCACCATATAGAACCATCATAGTATATCTAAATTACTACATAACAATAGAGAAAGGTACTAAATACCTTTTCCAATCAGCACTCAACACTTTATAATCCTTACCAAACCTTTAAAAGAAATATATATATATATATATATATATTTCAGAAATATTGAATTGAAAGGTAAATGATAATTTCTTTTTAGGCTAACAAGGTTATAAATGATGCGATGATTGCATCACTTGTATGGACTGCTCAAGTTGACTCATTCTTTGGGTCAAGCCATGGTTAGGATCCTCAAAGTGTTTCTTGTGAGGGGGCACATAAGAAGGTGGTGGATGTTGTGCCCCTTGATTTGGGCCGAAAGGAGGACCTTGAGGTTGAGGTGTGGGTGGACCAAAATTTTGAGTAACATAAGGTGGTGGGGATGGTTGATGCAGGCAATACGGTTGTTGGGGAACATGGGGAGCTACAATCACCCCTTTGTTACTATGGTAGTTAAGTCCCGGTGCACTCCACCTCCCGGGAGAATTGTAGGCATCATTTTGGGAAGGATTATACCTAGGCCTGATGTTCATCCCAAGAGCACAAGCTTGCTCCAAGGCTTGTTTTTGGAGGATAGGAAGAGCGGGGCACTCGTTGGTTGAGTGCTCCGGGTCATAACAAAGGTAACAATGAGATGGATTGTTCGGGGCAATAATCGGAGGAGGGGTGATGGGGATGGTGCTCTTTTGTGATTCCAAGGCTTCCACTTTTCTAGTGAGTTCGGAAATGGGATCGGCCTCACTTGACACTTGATAGAGATTATGATTCAATGGAGCTACAGTAGCCGGCAAAGTTAGGTCATGGGGGTTAGATGTACCCCACCCGCGAGAAGTCTCATAAACATATTCAAGATGAGCTTCGGCTTGCTCGGCCTCAAGAATCAAGAAACTCCCGGCACATATAGTTTCAATTAATTATTTGGTGTTGGGTTGTAACACCCCATAACAAATGGAAATTTGATGGAATTTGTCAAAACCATGGTGCGGGCATTTCCTAAAGAGATCCTTGAATCTCAACCAACACTCAGCAAAGGTCTCGTGTTCTCCTTGGGAGAAATTTTGAATTTGTTTGACTAATGATTGTGTTTTGTGCATAGGAAAAAACTCCTTATAGAACTACTTTTGGAGTTCCAACCATGAGCCTATGGAATTTGGAGGTAGGGTCACTAACCAATCTTTGGCCCTATCTTTGAGTGAGAATGTGAACAATTTGAGCCTTATGAGCTCGGGTGTACATCTTTGTTGTTCAAACGTCCCACAAATGTCCTCGTACTCCCTAATATGCTTATAGGGATCCTCATTCTCTCGCCCATGAAAGTTAGGCAGGAGATTGATCATTCTGGTCTTGAAACGGAACACTCCCGCATTGTATGGGAATGTTATGCAAGATGGAGATGATACGGTCTCGGGTTGGAGATAGTCCCCAATCGTTCTCCCGAAATGTTGATCCATAGGAGGGAGTGGAGGCAAGTAGCGGTGTTGGAAATGTGGTGGTGCATGTGGTGGATATGCCTGATGAACGGGAGGGGGTATGGGATTATGTTGACCCCATTGCTCTCGAGGGAATCCGTCGGGATCACTAGAGGTGGCAAAAGTCGCATGATCTATGGGTGTGTCCCAATCAAGGTCTTGGAGACCAAATGTGGAGGAATGCGGAGAGTTCGAGGGTGAGAGGTCACACGGGTAAGGGCGTGCTTGGGACGGCGGAGGCCGCCAAAATGAACCATTACCACTACCACTCGAACTCGAACTAGCATTATTTGGGTTAGAGAAGGGATTAGTCATACCTTGATTGCTCGGGTTGGACATTGGAGAAGATTGTCAATTCTCACTTAAAGGCTACTCCTTCAAAGGAAATCAACAAGGAAACAAACAAGATTAAAAGCAAAAGCACGATAATTAGAAACTAAGCGACCTAAGGTTGTTGCGACCTAAGGTTGTTGCCAATTTCAATCCCCAGCAATGGCGCCATTTTTGATGTTGTCAAAATCAAGTTCTTGTTTAACCCTATTAAAAATGTAGTGCGATGGAAATAGGGTGTCGAGTCCACAGGGATTGGAATGCAACAATGCTTGTTGGGCGCTTAATAACCAATTATAATGCGAGGATCATTTAGAAAACTAAGAAATAAAAAGGAGTCTTTTCGACTTTGAGATTGGTTCAATTTGTATAAGATTATACTACAATGACTATTTAGAAAGAGAGAAAGTAAACTTTGAACAAAGCTAAGTTTAGTTGACAATTGGGGGTTTTGTAAATGGAGAAATTGAGGTTGGGGAGCATTCCCTCACCTTGGACCAAACAACACATGGCTTTCTTACTTGTAGCATATTCTAGAGTAGAAAATTTCATTATGACAAACTATCAAACATATGGTAGTCAACCAACATGCTAGATAGATGTTCCAATGCAATACATGGGTATATGGTTAGAGTTTAGAGATTTAACAACTTCCAATGCTTGACATTGGAAGTGGGGTCTCAAAACATCAAACTATACACCCATGAACTCTAGAAATGCTACAAAATGTGGGAGTCCTACAATAAAATACACATGGGTCCAATGGTGGGTTTATGATCCCCAACCTACATGATTTAGCTACTCATAATCATAATGACAATAATATTAAAGAGAGGGGAAAAGAAAGTGTACCAACTAGAGAAATCCACAATAAATGCCATAGAAATTCCAAAATATTCTTCAACCAAAAGCTTTCAAGTATTCAATACATTCACACTCTCTTTTTTCTAACACAAAATGGAAGGAAGTGTGGTAGATGAGGAGTAATGAGGGAGAGAGATGAGAGGATTTGGAGAGAGAGAGAGAGAGAGAGAGAGAGAGAGAGAGAGAGAGCTTACAACCTAAGAAAAAACTAAGTAAAAAAATACAAGCTAACCCTAAATAAAAACCATCTCTAACTATATATACTATATACAAATGATGGCAAACTTGTAATAAAAAGGGAACAACTTCAGGCTTCGCGGATCGATCCATTCATAAAGCCGGATCGATCCGCTTTTCATTTTAGTCGTTGGAATTTCATCGAGAAAACGCGGATCGATCCCCTTGTTATGACGGATCAATCCATTTTGAGAAGTTTCTCGCAGAATGTCACGGCAAAATCGCGGATCGATCCTTTCATAATAGCGGATCGATCCGCTTCTTCAAAATCTGATGGTAACATCCTATTAAACACGCGGATCGATCTCCTCTAAATGGCAGATCGGTCCGCCTTTCCTGAAATCATTTTCTTGCCCTTTTTACTTTAAGAGTGCCATAAGGGTTGGGTTCTACTGCACTTAAGCTTGCATAACCTAAAAGAAAGAGATCTTTATTAGCTCAAAGAGAGTAACATCAAGGACAATCAAAAGCACAATTTATCCATTAAGTCTCCGGTTTAAGCAATAATTTGTGTCCAATAAGGGTAAAATCATGAAGTTAAGAATGCAATATTAGACACGAATCACAGGGTCATAATGAGGCTAACAACTGGTCGGGCACATGCAATCATAAACAAATACAAGCAATAAAAAAACAAACACGCACAACAGTGGACGCAAAAAAGTGACCTCGAAGGGCCTGTCATTACTAAATCAGAAATAGTACAATGCTTAGGGGGCAATTATAGTAGCCACCCAAAACAAAAAGATAAACACATATATGTGCAAAGACAAAATAGATCGGGAGTAATAGGTCGGAGTGGTTCAGAAGCAGGCCTTGGAAAAATCTTCATTGCCTTCTTTTGCCTGGAAATAAGCTTCCTTGTATTCCAAGCTGGCTCATTGCTGAGGATCATCTACAATGACTACCTTTTCCTCATTTTCCCTTACTTCCCTAGCATGAGCCTCCTCTTCAGCGGTAGCCTCATCAATGGTAGGGGACCCCTCGTCCCAGAAGTCTAAATCTACTCCTAAGTAAGTCGAGAGGTCCCACTCGGGATGATCCGCGGCCAGCCTCCTTTTCAGGTTTGCGTAGCCCTGAAAGAAGCTGGCATCGAAGTTTCCTGCTGAGGCCTTTTCTGCCTCTTCCCTAGCGGCCGCCACCTCGGTCAAGACCTTCTTCTCAGAGAGCCTTTAAGCCCTCCCGGGTGGTCTCCAGCTCCGCCTGAGCTGCTCCCAGGCTCAGGGCCATCCCCTTCATCTTGTCCTTTTCCATCGCCAGCATAGATTCTTTAGCCTCCAGTGCCGCCCTTTCATTTGACAGAGCAGCCTCAACAGCGACCGCCCGCTCAGCTAGACCGGATAGGGAGTTCTCAGCCCCGACTGCAATGCAACTGACCTGGAAGAAGGGAAACAGAAACTGGTCAGTCATCATAGATAAAGGAAAAAATGCAAGGACGAATTGAAAGGACGGGGTAAATTACTTACAAATTGGGAGAGGCTGTATAGCCACCCAATGAGCGACTGAGGGGGCGTCTCCCCGTACTTCTCAACTTGACTCGTGAGGAGGGTTGTTTGGATTTTCTCTCGGACCTGCCACGGATTCTGCAGCATGTCTCCTGACCGGGATGTTTCTCGAGGGACTTTTGGTAGCCGAAACTATCACGACCCTAGGAATGGAAGGCCTTTCCGAGTGCTCTCTCGGCCCTTTTCGTAGCCGCCTAAGCTGTGGGCTGCCGGTCACGGGCTCAACAACTGCCCTCTTTCTTTTCTGCCCCGCCTGAACAGCAGCGGCTGCGGTCTCTATCTCCCTTAAAGCATCGAGGTCTTTCCTGGGAGCCATTTATATCTACAGAATTAGGAAAAAAAACGAATCAACAAAATACAAAAAGAGGATGATGAGGCAGTAAAGAAGACTTAAGAACCAGTAATCTACTAGGAATGATGGGGGGAAAAACTGGTGCAGAAAAAAAAATGGGGCTTGTATGTAACCTTCCGGGCTCTCGTCCGGGTCAACATATCACCAGTGTTGACAAGTTTCCTAGCTAATGCCCTTATTTGGTCTTGGCACTCGTCTGGGATGCTCGGTGGGTCGATAGCACCCACTGCAAAACAAAAATCATCAGTTAGTACTAAAAAAAAGCAGACTCAAGACTGAAGCTTACTCCTTAACTCAACCACCCAGGCGTTTGTTAGTGGAACACCCAGAGCCTCCTCGCTGAGCCAGAGGGACAACACATGGAAGAATTTCTTCTTCCATCCCTTATTGTTGCTTGGAGCTTGATCTAGTATCTTTCTCCCTTGCCGAACGCTCAGGGAAAAGAAGCCGACCTTTCCATGCAATGAGAATGGTCGGTGGCTCCATAGGAACTCCTGCAGGGTAAGCTCGTACTCAAAAACTTGAGGCCAGAGGTGAATGACCCCCATTAGAAATCTCTAGCCGTTCCGGGCAAGTTACCCAGGAGCAATTCCGAGATAGATCAGTAAGTCCCGAGCAAGTGGGCGAAGGGGAAGACGGAGGCCCGCAATAAACATGTCCTCATAAAGGGTAACAAAACCCGACTAGTAGAGGTGGGCCCCGACAGGTGGCACGGAGAGTGAAAAGTGACTGCAAAGCTCATATTTTTCCCTTAGTGTACTCGGGTCAGATACGAGCAAACTGCTAGGAGTCTACTCACATGAGAAGATGACCTCGTGCCTACCCGAAATCGAAGCCTCATTAACCGACCCCCTAGACTCAGAAACTTCATGGTATTCACAATCCGCTCCCTCATCAGACACTCGGATCGGGATTCTACCCTTATTGTGGTCAGTGAAGGATGGTCCAAGCTAATGCTCGGGGTCCCAAATCTAGACTGCTCGTCCTCTGACCAGGAAGATGAGTTAAAGCTAGAATGACACATTTCGAAAGTCCCTACTACAGGACAGGAAAGCAGTTGACGACATAGGTAGGGGTCGAAACTCCTAGCCTAAGGTAAAGAGGTAGTAGAGTAAAGAGCCTGTACGATAAGGCGTATATAGTCCTAACTTTCAAATAGTACTCAGACAAGGCAGGCCTAGGGCAAACCGACCGGTCAGAATATTATATCAGAAGAAGACGACCTCCCGTTCTAATGAAAAAGCAGAACCTGAGGAAAAAGAAGTCCTACTCCCTTACAAAGCCTACAGGATTTCTGTTTTCCAGTCTCGCTCGGGAAAGAAATAAAAAAGAAGAAAAAAGAGGAAGAGAGTAAGGAACAGAGAACGGGTAAAGTGAGGACTTATAGAGAAGATTACGCAGAAGGGAGCTCGACAAGACAAGTCGGGAACTTCTTCTGCGGTACCACTCGGTATTTCCTCTCTATGGATAGTAGAAAGAGTGAAGAAAAGCTTAAATGCCTCTTATATAGATTGCACGAACAGTCCGAATGATGCCAGATCCATCGGCCCGAAAGACTTCCCGCCTAAGCGCTTGACAGCTGGCGCCTCGGGTAGCTGAATTGGCACCTCAAAAGACGTGCTCATTTAATGAAGATGTGATGGTTCGGTTCAACCGTGACAGTCTGGCTGTCCTAGTACCGACCTGGTTAGATCTTGACCAGATCAGCCCCCATGTGACACGTGGCAAGTCAGGTCCCGATCCCAGGTTGACCAGAGTAGGATGTCGACCCGAAAACCAAAGCGACCAGTCTAATACCGAGCAGTTCTCCTGAGCTATACCAATTTCCAAGCCTCATTTGATAAAGCACCAATTTAGCCTTGGAAATGGGGGGCAACTGATACGTACACAAATATTCAACCAATGAGAGCAAGACTCGATGACCATATTGAGTAGCACCCGGTCAGGAGGCACAATCATCCCGGCTGAATTATTGACCCGGCCTACGAGTGGGAATACCACCTGGGCCCAGTTCCTCGTAGGACAACTCAGGACAACCTGGAGACGTAATTAGAACTCATCCAGACAGTTTCCTAGACCAGTTGGAAGACTAATGAAATGTTAAGATTGTTTCCTAATCTAATTAGGAAACTCGCACAATCAATGATAATCACACCCAATCTGATTATGTTACCTTATTAGTACAATTTCCGTGTACAAGGAGGTCGCTTGCAAGTATAAAATGGACCCCTGAACCCTATAGAGGGGGCGAAAAATCACCTTCTACATGATACTCACTACTGCTTTGTGTAATCTACCCGGCCGACCTCTGGTAGTTCCAGTCTGTTGTTGATTCATCAAAGGTCACTGACTATTCCATAACATATTGAAAGTGCTAGACACACCCGTGGATGTAGGCTGCTTTATTAACAGAGTTGAACCACGTACAATCTCCTCTTGTTTTCTTCCTCCTACGTCATACTAAGTTTTGGCATCATCATTTGGATTTCTATACATCAACCTAAAATTCAAAACATCAAATTAGACTGATCAAATAAAAAGAGAACAAATAGATTACTTTCTTCTGAGCATTGCTAACATTACTTAATCTCTCTTAATTCTCATAGATGTCTCTAAGCAGCAGAGCAACTGCAATTGGACTCCTCGATACATATCTCTTAGGTACACTGAGTCCACTAGCTTTCAGAGTCAAGTTAAAGCTCGTGTGTTGTCCAATCCTCTACAAACTTCAAGACACTGGGCTCAACAAGAATTGAAATTCCCCGTGGCTCATAAACACGAGCTGTGTAGCTGCCGGTGAGCCCATGTTTCTTTAGTGTCCAGGTTACGGTGACTGAGCAGGACTCCTGGGGGAGGACGCACAAAGTATATCCTTTAGTTTACTTGCTCATAACTTTAGCATTTATCTTACCGGTTGCAACTGCTACGGTTGAGAGAGCCTTTTCAGCTATGAATATTATCAAGAATCGGTTGCGAAATTGAATGGGTGATGAGTGGTTGAGTGATAGCTTGGTTATATTCATAGAGAATGAGATTTTTGAGGGGGTGGCAAATGATACAATTATGGAAAACTTCCAAAAGATGAAAACTCATAAGGGTCAATTGTAAATGCAACTTTATGAATTGCGCAAGACATGCTAGTAATTCCTCCCTTTGTTAAAGCATAGGGCCTTTCTTCCTTTTGCTTTGATGATAGGTTGCTAGTCTTAGATGGGTTTGAATCTGGGTTTGTCCAGATTGGTTTCCATCTTTGTCTTTATGAGCTTATTAATGAAAAATATGATTTTTGTTTTAAATTCTATCATTTACATGGCTTTGTGTATTTAAATTCATGTTTGTAAACTCAAGCCCCCCCACCCCCCTGGAATTTCTAAATCCGCTCCTGAGCAGGAGAGTCTGGAGACAGTTATGGAATGTTAGTTGAAGTTGAGGAGGCTGAGAGGACATGCGGTGGTGGGACATTTGTAATGGCTCTTGGAAAAGAGCTCAATTATGGTTTTGGTTATAATAGCCAAGAGCACATAGGAAGTTCTTTTAGTCCTTCACTTATAAGTCATAGACCAAGGCAAGGTCCTAGGAGAGGTTTGGTTCTTTGTGTCCAAAACCAGAGTCCGAATCGAATTCCCCTTTTGTTTTGTTTTGTTTTATTTTTTTCCACGTCTCTACTTGCAAGATGAAGTCATTGTAGAGGAATCAATTACCTGTTAGAGTAATGTCATGCTTTATTAACTGTTAGGGTAATGCTATGCGTCCAAATGTCTATACCAAAAGTGCTTCTGAAATAATGTGGCAATGGAGCCAGCTCTAATACAGTGGGACCACTTGAATTTGATTAGAAGTTGTTTACCAGGCCACACTGCCACATTATTTGGAAAACACTTTTTGGAATTGAAATTTGAGAAGCATAGCATTACTCTAACTGTTAAGGCTTTAAAGAAGAGAAGTTTGGAGGTTGGAACTTTGGCGGGGGGAGTTTATTTTCTTTTATTCTATTTTCACAAGTTTGAAATAATGGTTTGGCTTTTTTTTCTTTTGAAACGGGTTTCAAAACAAAAGGGAAAGAAAGAAGGTGATTCTGTGCTTTGGTGTTCTATTTTGGTATATTTTGCTTTTCAATTTTTCACTGAACCTTGTGATTCACAATTCGTTTGGATTCGCCATTCGGAAAAATAGCATTTCGATTCATGACACGACATCACAATTTGTTCATCAAATAGATGAACAGTGCCTAGATTTGATACACGTACAAACGGTGGATATAATACAGAAACAAACACATATAAATATACAATTGAATCTTAGTTTGTGCTGCCTCAGTGCAAAGTTTCTTCATACTTGATTAGTATTTTTATTAGTTTCTGATAACTACTTCAATATTGAGGTGGAACAGTAGAGTTATTGACCAATGAGCCATTTTAGCTTTTGCCAATTTTGTTGTTTGTTTGTAGAAGACGAGTAATAAAACTATATTTTCATTGCTATTAAAAGTTAGGATAACTCTTGGGGCACATAAGAATCTCACATAAACAAGAAACATAAATCACAATGTGTCTATATCTCTTCTGGTGGGGTCCACTGACACTATTGATCCACAGAGGAGATAGACACAAAAAGTTTATGTATCTTGTTTATGTGAGATTCTCCCCAAAAGTTAAAGACTTTGTGAATTGTCTTTCCGTATTACCACCACCACTCCCCCCAACGCGCGCACGCGCGCACATACACACACACAAATCTCTATGAATTGTGTGATTAGGGATGTAAAAAAAGCCCGGCCCGACGGGTAGCCCGATGCCCAGCCCGAAAAAATGGGCCTTAAGCCCGGCCCTAGGCCCTTACATCCCTGGGTAGGGCCTGGGCCTATCTCTTGAAGCCCGAGCCCGGCCCGAAGCCCGACCCGGTCAAGCCCGACCCGAAGCCCAGCCCGAGGCCCGGCCCGATCAAGCCCATAAGCTTTCCAACAATTCATATAGTCAAAATTGCAAGTGACAAAATTTATAGTATTGCCAGCTTGCGAGTAAATTGAGTAATGCTATGCTTCCAAAATTTTGTATCTCAAATGATTCCAAAAAATATGTGACAATGAGCCTACTTTGATTGGACGATGTTGAAGTGGTCCTACCATTATTGAAGATGGGCCCATTACCACTTATGTTTGGGAACCATTTAGGAAAAGAAGCATAGTATTACTCGAATAATTTAAGGTTATAATACAATTATACATAGGAGTAATGCCAAATTTGGGGCGTAATAATTTTTATTTCTAATTTCTTTTAATAAAAGATAATGATTTTTATTTTATTTATTTAATTAGACTCTAACCCTTTTATATATTCCGTTACTTTGTCACTTGTTTACATATTTATAATGTCTTTATATATCTTATAGGAGTAATAACTAAAAAAAAAAAAAAACAACTTAGGCCCGGCCCTGCACAGCCCGAAGCCTTAAGCCCAACCCTAGTCCCTAAGCCCGGCCCAAGGCCCTAGGCCCTAGGCCCTCGGGTAGGGCCTAGAGCATGAACCCTCTAGCCCGGCCCGAAAGAGAGAAGGAGCCCGTGGGCCAAAGCCCAAGCCTGCCCAAGCCCGATCAATGTAGGGCCGGGCCGGGCCCGATGGGCCATTTTTACATCCCTATGTGTGATACACAAGGCAATGATGTGCAAATTTAGGGGTTTTCTTTTCAGTAATTCTGAATCTGAAACTAGTTGCAACAAACAATGAAATAGAGGCAAAAAAAGAAATAAAAATAAAAAAAGGTCTTTTGGCTCTCTTTTTTTTTTTTTTTTTTTTTTTTTCAGAAAAATGAAATCAAAACCCCAATAAAACAGCAAGTTGCTAAATGGGTTTTAAAAGTTGGTGAGCTCAAGACATGGCAAAAGCTTATTGGTAGAGAAAACATATGGAATAGGTTGATTAATATAATTAGGAAGAATAGCTAAAACCTTTTAGATGACATTCTTCATTACCCGTTAAGAAATTACAAGTTAGATTGAAATCCCAAATGCTTATCATTGGTGGGCATTGGTGGCACCATTAGGGACAACTGTAATTGGGCTTCTCACAGTGTGTGTATGGTCAGACCAAATCAAATCTCCAAATACGTACCCTTTGGGCACATCAGGTCCCTTGACCGTGATAGTCAAGTTAAACCTCTTTTGTTGACCAACCCTCTTAAAAACCAACACACTGGGCTTTACTGTAACCGAAACTCCTCGTGGTTCATTAACCTGAGCTGTATAGATGGCTGGTGAACCGACATTCTTCAGAATCCGTGAAATGGTCACTGTCCCTGAAAAATGAGGGACAGTTATGGAAGGGTAGTTGAGGTTCAGGACATTAATGGGAGTTTGGGGACATCTGTAACGGCTCTTAGCGAAGCGCTCAACTGTGGATTCGTTGTAGCCAAGTGCACAGAGGAAGTCTTTGTAGGCCCTGGCTTTCAAGTCATAGACCAAGCCTGGATCAACAGCAAGGTTTGGTTGAATATGTCCAGCACCATAGGCTAATGGCGTTTCCTCAAATTTAATATTGCGAATTGGACTTCCAGTGTTATCGTTTGTTGTTGCTGCAATCAAAACAGTAAAACAGGAAAGAAAGTTCAGTGCATGACAAAATGACCAAAGTACACGAACTAACAATTTCTATCGCCTACCATATTATGTTAAAGCTAGTGATTATTATTTTTTTTGATGATGTAGGAAACCCTGCAAGGGAAGGCCGGGGAACTCAATCTAGCAAAAGATAAACCTGACAACTACCCACAAGTTAGTGAGTTACCAATAACGGAGTAACATTTGAGGTAGCAGAATTGATTTTAGGTATGTCCAAAATCGGCCCGAGCTTTTAGAGTCTACCCAAGCCTGAGATTGACTTGAGTCCGACCAATCCAACCCAAGCCCCGCCAAAGTTTTAGATAGTTTGCTTGAGTCCGACTTGAATTCGACCAACCTAGATGAATGCCAGTTTGTTTTAAACTAATTATATACATACGTACAGCAAGTCCATAATGGATTTGGGTTCATGTTATTGATTGATACCTCTGCCTAACCTTAACTTGATATCAATTCGGACTTGTAGTTTCTAGTCAAGGCCTATCGAAATTTCACTTAAGGTTCTCCTATCATATAGGGCGGAATATATTCGGAATTGTGATTTCTAGCCAAGGTCCATATAAGATTACATTAAAGGTTGACCAAGTTTTTTGCTTTGAATTTGGGTTGGGCTCGAGCTATTTGCCCCGAGTTGCAGCCCTTGGTAAGACAGGCGCACACTATGGCAAATCAAAATCGGGGCATCTGGGTTTATGTTTTCTGGTTTAGGTGGACAATCATGATGGTTGCTGGTTAGCTCAGCACTCGGCATTATTAGGAATAAGGAATGAGTGATGGCATTCTTCAATGAGAGAAAAGTTGGGAGTCTTGAGTCGTACCAGTAGTCATGATAGCTGACCTAATGGCAGCAGGGCTCCAGTCTGGGTGTATCGCCTTGAGGAGTCCAGCAACTCCTGCAACATGAGGACACGACATCGATGTTCCTTCGAGCATGGCAAAAGGACCGCTAGGCTCATTTTTGTCTCTCTCCAGTTTTGTTTCAGTGTTTGCGGCTATGATTCCAACTCCTGGTGCAGTGATATCAGGCTGTATATATATGTGTGTGCAAAAGATGTGAAAAATTAGCTGTTTACAGAATGGGAAACACCAAGGGAAACAATATGGGGTTACCTTGAGGATTTCTAGTGTTTGATTGTTCGGACCCCTGGAAGAGAAAAAAGGCATGACTGGAGCAGGCTTTGTGCCAATTTCTACGGTGGAAGCTGTGATGAGACCTAGTGGATTTCTGTTGAAATCACGGTGTTAGTTAATTCAAATATAATGTAAGTTGATATGGATAACTGTGGAAGTCGATTTTGAGAATGATACAGAGAGACATATACATACTTGGTGGAATTGATATAGGCAATTACAGATTCACAGGCAGTGGAATTGATATGTGAGGCAGTAAGGAGAGGAGGGTCATTAGGGAGGTCACCGCCACTGGCCTCGAAGTCATTGCAAACAATCATCCCCACAGCTCCAGAGAGAAGAGCATGTTCCCCTTGTTGTACACTTCTACTTTCACCATTTTGACAGACCAATATCTTACCCTTCACCTTCTCGGGGTCCAAAGTTCCATCTAGACATCGCAAACTGCGTAACAGAAGTACATGATCCTTGAGTTACAGGTTTCAATTATTTAATTCTGGAGGAAAATAGTTTTCCTTCTCCTCCTCTAAATCAAGAAACCAAACAGACCCTAGTGGAACCCAAAGAGAAGGTTTAATTAAGAGGATGGTTCTTACGCCTTTTCTGCCAATGCATTGCCAGCCTTAGCCTGTGCACCGGTTACTAGAGGGTAGAATCTATTTCCAGGCAATGCCTTATCCTTGGGCGGCGTGCTTGTTCCCTGCTACCAAAAAACACATGAGAGACCATATATAAATGATAATTTAAAAACATTAGGAAACAACAAAACAAATATTTATATGTACACATATAAAAACATAAAGCTGAACCTTGAGGCGAAGTCCATTACGAAGGTGAACATAATTTACAATCTGGCGGTCGATGGTACTTGCTGCAACAGTTATATACCAAGGGGCGCCATTTGTGACACTTCCAGGGAGTGGGCCATCATTCCCCGCTGCAGTTACGACTACTATACCGTGCTTAACAGCTTGGAATGACCCAATGGCAACACCATCTTCCAAGTAGGGTTTGGAAACATTTGATCCAATTGACACTGAAATCACATCAACACCGTCATCTATGGCACGATCAAAGGCTTTGATCACATCAGAATCATGGCATCCAGTTGACCAGCACACTTTGTAAGCAGCCACGCGGGCTCTTGGTGCACCGCCTTTTGCTGTTCCATTACCCAAGCCGAATACGTTTACTCTGGGCACAAAGTTTCCGGCAGCTGTTGACAGTGTGTGAGTTCCGTGGCCATCGTGATCACGTGCAGTCTGTTCAAGAGGGTCATATGAATTGTTGGTTGACTTCAAGAGCTCTTCGTAGCCTTTGTTGAAATATCTAGCACCAATAAGTTTCCTGCAAAATTTGCCCCCAAAAGGAAAAGTTAAGGGCCCCTTCGGAAGTCTCTCGGTTTTTTTTTTTTTTTTGAGAAATAAGATTAGACAAAGAACCAGGTTTAAGACTTAAGAGAGACTCTATTGGACACAGATTCATGTGCAAGAAATAGACATTCACAAAACTCTTAAAATAATAGAACTAGTTCACTTATGAACCACATAACCTGTTATTTGCCTTTCCAAACAGATCCCAAGATTAGAAGTTTACCTAAGCTAGAGTATTTTTGATAACTTGACGGGTCTGCCACATTGGCCCTTAAAATAAAATACTAAAGCTCAAGTTTTTAGTAGTAGCCCACTTGGTTCTACGTATATCAACGTTTTATAGTTTTTCCATTCGGCACAATTGTCATGTAAAATAAAAAATAATCTATCAGCTGATATGGTGATTGTCTCCTTTTAACAGCCAACTATTGCTGCAGATCAATTGATTTCAGTGATAACAAACTCATACATCATGTTCACTGAAATAAGTGGAACAAGTCAATGACAAGGTAACAAATCAGACCGGAATTACATATGCATGTTTACGTTATGTTTATAATTTATATACATACAAACACATACAGAACATGACAGTCAATAAGAGTATGGAGTTACTGCATATTTACATGGCTATTGTTTACGTAATGTTTATAATTTATATACATACATACAAATACCTGTTGCAATGGACTCCATCAATGGTGTCATTCTGACAAATTCCTAACCATTTTTTTGGAACAGGACCATATCCTTCATCACTAAAGCTTTTCGATTCCGGCCATACGCCTAGCAAAATCATGAGAAACTGTGAATACCCTATATATATATACTGCGTACACCATCTTTTAGTGACAGAAAAAAATGCTTTTAGCGACAAAATTTTTGGTCGCTAAAAACCCCATACTTATATATAAGATTTGAAACTACAAAAATGAAGTAAAACTGGAAAAGAAAAAAGGATTATCACACACCAGAGTCCAGATTGGCGATGATGATATCTTCACCAAACCTTGCTTGCTTCCACAATGAACTTGTGTCCAGATTGCCATTTTTTTCCAGGGAAAGAAAATCCCATGAACGGGTTGTCTGCAATTTGCTTATATGGTCTGGGAAGATAGACACAACCATGGGATGCTCTGCAATATCAACCCACATAAATATCATCCTTAAAAAAAGAGAATTAATGAAACATGGAAGAAAATTAGGAATGAGAGTTTGTGCAATATGCTTTACTTGCAATCTCAGCGGCCACTTCTTCGTCGAGTGTTGCAGCAAATCCATTGATATGCCTTCTATACGAGTAATATATGGCGTCTTTTGCCTTCTGTTTACTGCACAGAACGATAAAGCGGAAGGGTTGGGGTCAAAAAAAGGGAAGAGACTTGGGAACGTTTTCTACTGCTTTGAGATGTGATTGGTTTCCGTCTACAAATTTGTATATGTAACACATATACGACATGTGTGGACTAATGACATATTGGAAAAGTGCAAAATGTTCTAATCAAAATACACAATTCTATATTTCTTACCCTCCCAAGAATGATCCGAGGAAGTCAAAATGAGAATCTGAAATGCCATGCAGACGAGTCCTTGTAATTGCGGCATTTGAGTGTGATCCCATGTACACGATATAACGCTATTTCAGACACCCCAAGAAAAAAAAAGTTGAGAAAAGAAAGAAGGATCAAAACCAGTCCAAGAAAAGGAACAAGATAAGAATTAAGCCAAAAGTTGGTAAATCCTAGTTTGTCAAATTCTAAACAGCTGGGAGAACACAATAGTTCATTTGTGGAATAATAATATCTACTTGGAAGACACAGTTTTCTAGACAATGCATACCTTTTTCTCTGCAAAAGCTGGTGTTTGGACTAGTGAGAAAATAATGAAAATTGCAAGGAAAATTGAAAACGTTGGAGGGAACATTTTTCTTTTAGTCATTGCAAACTCTTGTTGGAGTGCTTAATAATTATGTGCTGTCTGCGTGGAGAAAGAGAGCATAGGCGCCTCTTTCCCAATTTTTTGCTAATGAATTAGAAGAGTAGGAAAAGCTATATGTTTATATATATATATATGTGTGTGTGTGTGTGTATATCTCTATATATAGAGAGTATGACAGAGAATGAAATCTTAAAATAGTCCCTCCCCTAGAGGAAAAGACTAATAATATGGCTTATGAGTTAGATGTATGCATGGTCCTAAAACAAGGCTACCTTAATGTTTGAGCTTCAAGGAGTAGCTATTTTCAGTTGTGTATTTTGTGTCATCATGCAACCAAAGCCAAAAGAAAATCTGGTTTAACAAAATCTACCCCAATTTGGAAGAATAGTGATTCATTTAAATCTACCTGTCACACCGGTTTCAAAAGTGCCCTTGATAAGTTTTCACTTTTACCTAAAAATAGAGAGCATTGTGCTCACCTATTTTTGGTCCTCCTTTGCTCACCCAAGCTTCACTGGGTGAGACGTGTCCTATTTCATTCCCATTTTGTCCCTGTACTGTCAATATAATTAACTGGAACGGGACACGTGTCACCCAGTAAAGGCCTGAGTGAGCAATGGTGGACCAAAAATGGGTGAGCAAAAATGCTCTAAGAATAGATGGTTGATGAAGGGAAAGTACAACATCAATCCCAATGTCCCATAATAGGACTAGCCTTGGCTGTTTCCCACTGAAGGAAAAAGATATTTTCTTCATTAAATCTCAAATATTTATCCAATACTTGAAAGCAAAAAAGGTGGAATAAAATTCTTGTAGCCAGCTTTGAAGAGAGGTACATGCCTTTCGATACAAGGTTTATGTTCAAGTTAAGCCCTGTATTAATTAATTATTTATTTATTATAATTCACCCGAAATTCATATCATCAAAAAAAAAAAAAAGAAAGAAAACAACAAACTACCTTCATATTATTCCTGTGTACAAAAACGTTTGAAAAACAAATATATATATATATATATATAACACAACTTTAATATCCCTAAGCAACTGTAGCAACAACAATTGGACTCCTCACTGAGTGAACTCCATCTAACCATATCAAATGTCCAAACACATATTTAGTAGGCACACTGTGTCCACTATCTTTGAGAGTCAAGTTAAAGCTCTTCTTCTGTCCAATCCTCTTAAACTCCAAGACACTGGGCTCAACATGAACCGAAATTCCTCTTGGCTTATAAACACGAGCCGTGTAGTTACCCGGTGAACCCACATTCTTCAGTGTCCGAGTCACGGTGATTGAGCCGGAGAGTGTAGGGACTGTTATGGAAGGGTAGTTGAAGTTGAGGAGGCTAAGAGGACCCGCGGTGGTGGGACATTTGTAATGGCTCTTGGAAAAGAGCCCCATTATGGTTTCGTTATAGCCAAGAGCACAGAGGAAGTTCTTGTAGTCCTTCGCTTTTAAGTCGTAGACCAAACCAGGGTCCGCGGCACGGTTTGGTTCTATGTGTCCAGCACCAAAGGCGAATGGTGTTGCCTCAACTGAGGACTCATCCAGGATTGATCTGCGAGTGTTATCTCTTCTACTTGCTGTAGACATAAAATTCTCAGCAGCAACATGGTTAAAATTAATTAAAGATAAATCGGTAAATGCATAAGATTTTTTTAATAGTAAGGTTAATTTAAATCTATCATTTAGGATAAGTTCTCCTCCTATTTCTTAAACTAAAATGCCTTCATCTTTATCATCTAACTCTAACCACCATTACCACTACAACCCCCACCATCTCTGGAGACCACCCCCACCATCTTCGGTGACCACTCCACCACCTCCGACGACTAAAAATAAAAAGTGAAATTTCACTTGTTATAGCAAAAGTTAAGTGAAATTTCACTTGTTTTTTTTTTTTTTCCAGTCACTGGAGGTGTTGGGTGATCGCCAGAGAGGGTGAGGGTGGGGGTGGTGGTAATGGTGGTTAGAGTAAGAGAGTGAGAGAGAGAGAGAAAAAAAATGCATGTACCATGTGCTGTGTAAGTGATGCACAAAAAAGTGTGAAAAATTCAAACAGCACAGGGTACATGTATTTAAAGCTCAGTGTGTCGTTTGGTGTGTCATTTGGTGTGTATCCCTATCATCACTCTTATCAGTATATGTATTATGTATTATAATAGTCTTTAAAATATATATATATATATATATATGTTATATGCTTATATCAATAAAATATATATGTCAGCAGTGGAGATATAAAAATATTAAAACCATCAAACTAGCACATGACTACGTTTTTATTTTTTGTTTGGTCAGAGTTTTGTTTAGCACATGACTATGTAGACAAAGCCATTTAAAGCAAAAATAAATAAATAAAATGTAGACAAAAGTCATGTGTAAAGCATATGTTTGATTGAGACAAATGAGACAGTCGGGTTTCATCCGACTCGACCCGACTCACCCGATGAGTCGGGTGTACCCGACAAAACGAGTGGATGACGGGTGGCAGGAGGGCAAACCCGACTATGTTCGGATGGATAAGCAGGTGAGGGTCAAACACGACTCACTCAACTAGTGAGCACCCCTAATTTTCCACTAATTTTCCCAAGATAAATAGATGCAAAAAAATGAATTACAGTATATAGTGATTCATCAGTGAATCAATTTAGTATTTTCTAAATGTAAAGGGCTATTTGGAAAGACTCAGAACCAATTAAGTGATTCACCACTGAACATGTGCTTTATTGCGTAGAAGTTCATGCCTAATCTAAAAACACTCTTAAAACAGATCCTTTGAAAACCATGATGTCAGTTTATATATATATATATATATATTATATAACCAGATAAAAATAAAAATTGAGATTGAATTTGATCCTGTTATATGTATTTCGAAACATGCTTTATCTAACCAAAGAAATTATAGAGATGGAAGTCTTACCAGTAGTCATGATTGCTGATTTAATGGCAGCAGGGCTCCAGTCAGGGTGGAGAGCCTTGAGAAGGCCAACGACTCCAGAGACATGAGGACAAGACATTGATGTTCCAGACATTGTTATAAAAGGAGTGCTACGCTTATCAAAGTCACTCCCTGATGGGCTTGCTACTTCAGAGAATGCAGCTATGATATTCACTCCAGGTGCAGTTATATCAGGCTGTATGATATTTTAACATACATTACCCACCAAAAATATGTGAAATTAGATAACAAGGAAATTAAACAGTAAGAAAATGAAAACCTTGAGGATCTCCGGTGTGATGGTGTTCGGACCCCTGGATGAAAAAGAAGCCATGAATGGGGCAGGCTTTGTGCCTAATTCTACTTTGGGAGGTGTAATTATTCCCTTTGGATATCTGCCATGACCATACATAGTTTTTGCTTAGACGAAAACTGTTAATGAGTTGATAGTAGGCAAGTGTGTGTGTGTGTGTGTGTGTATGAGAGAGGGAGAATTTTATACCTGGTGGAATTGATGTAGGCGAAAACGGATAGACCGGCGGTGTAATTGATATGTGAGGCAGGAAGGACATGAGGATCACTCACGAGTTCACCGCCATTGGCCTTGGCGTTGCAAAGAATCATCCCCACTGCCCCAGAGAGAAGGGCTTGTTCGCTCTTGTCCATTCTTGCATTGTCACCCCTCAGACACACCAAGATCTTACCCTTCACCTTACGTGGGTCCAAAGTTCCTTCCTCACACAGCAAACTGGATTACACAAGTAAATTACTAGCTCAAGAAATCGTTCGATTCATGGGTTTACTTAGAGAAAGAAAAAGAAAGCATTGAGAAAAACTCTTTTCTTCGTTTGGTTTATAACGAAAAACGGGGAAGATGATTTGAAGTTAATTTTTTTTTTTTTTTTTTTTTAATTTTGTAAGTCACAATCTTTCTGTTTCTTTTATAATATGAAAAGTACCAATTTCTAGTGTTATTTAAGCGTGGAAGAAATTAGTATGAAAGGGGGTTTCCTTTTTATTTCTCTATATCTGCAAACCAAACAGAGTCTGATGGAATTCTAAATTAAGAGCTTAATATGGTTCTTACGCAATTTCTGCCGATGCATTGGCAGCCCTAGCCTGTGCACCAGTTACAAGAGAGTAGAACCTATTTTCTGGCAATGGCTTAGAAACGCTTGTTCCCTAATGTTAAACAAGAAAGATAAATACGTCAAACCAAAAAAATCAAATTAGGAGCGAAAATAAAAATAAAAAAATAATAAAAAAGTACCAAAGAATTGATAGGGAAAACAAAAAATTGAACCTTGAGGCGCAACCCACTGCCAAGTTCAACATTAGCAACAATTTCGCGATCTATAGTACTCGCACCAATGGTTATCATCCAAGGCGCAATATTTGAGACACTTCCAGGAAACGGTCCAGAATTCCCAGCCGAGGACACCACCACTATGCCATGTTTGGCAGCATGAAACGACCCGATTGCAATCGAATCCTCAAAGTAGTAACTTGGGGAGCCACCAATTGATGCGGATATCACATCAACACCGTCATCTATAGCCAAATCAAAAGCTTTTATAATGTCAGCATCGAAGCATGAGCCTACACCAATGGGCCAGCATACTTTGTATGCAGCCAAACGGGCTCTGGGAGAGCCACCGACTGCTGTTCCGTTGCCAATACCAAAGACATTTGCTCCGGGGACAGAGTTTCCACCGGCTGTTGAGAGTGTATGAGTTCCGTGACCTTCATAGTCACGGGCTGAGATCTGAGTAGAGTTGAAGGTGGTGTTGGTTAGAGCCAAGAAGGTCTCATATCCTTTACTGAAGTACCTAGTTCCGATAAGTTTCCTACAAAATATTTTTCACCCAAAAAAAGCCAAAAATGTAAAGTGAAGATCAAGATTGAAGAAATAGAAGCAAGAAGTAAGGAAATTAAAAATAAAGATTATTATTTTTATTGCCATTACTTCCTTTGTAAATCGACCAAGATTATATTACTAATTCAGATCATTTTTATTAAAGAATTCCTATGTCCTCATGCATTCTATATACTATGAGAATTACCATTATTATTGCCATTAGTTTCTTATAAAAACCAAGGATTGGCACTTAGTAGAAATCTGAATCATTTTGCCAAGGCTTTGTTTAGTTCATGGATTTTGTGAGGGAAATGGGAGGGGAACGGAAATCCGGATGAAAAACTAGTCCCATCCGTAACCAAACAAAGCCTAATATATAAATATACTAGTTCTAACCCGTGCCCGAGGGCACGAAGTGAAAGAAACAAAAAAATAAAAAGGCTTTTCTAAGCTTTTGGAAATAAAAGAAAAGAAAAGCAAAACTTTTGTGATTATTTAGCCCATATTTGGGAAGCAGCATTTCTCATTTCACTAATTGGCCCTATAGACTATATTAAACGGATATAACTAATCAAATGACCTATAAAAAGGGTGGAACTAATCAAACTGATAGCACAATTTACAACCATAGTGATAGAAAAATCCATTTTCTAGATAGGCAATAGATATAACAATATGCTTCCTAGATTTAAAAAAGTGCAAGTGAGAATACATTTCTTGAGACTTGAATTATGAAATCCATTGTTGAAACCCACTTCTTAAACTTCAACTTTATGTGATTTCCCACTCATATTATATCAGTTTGATTAGTTCTATGAAAGTCATTTGATAGAAGTCATGGAAAGGAAAAAAGAAAAACCTATAAAAAATAAACTCTATTCTAAATAATCTAGCACAAATGTATCTTCATAGTTAATGTTTGGGGGTGATTAATTGAGAGAGAGAGAGAGAGAGAGAGAGAGAGAGAGAGAGAGAGAGGTGGGGGGAATTGGAAGGTAGGAGCAAATTCAAAACTGATTTGGTGTGTGGGATATGGAGAGAGAGAGAGAGATAGAGAGAGAGAGAGAGAGACGTGAGGGATTTGTGAATTTTTTTTTCCTGTGCGAGTAATGCTAATGTGAGACTTGAGAGAAAGAGAGATTTAATGTGATTTAATTATCAAATTACAATTAATTTGGAGGATTTAATTTCCCTACTTAAATTAATTTTATTTTGGCAACAATTTTCCTACTTAAATTGATATCACTTCACATATAAGGCAAGATATATATACATGCACATGCGTGATATATGTATGCACTTCTGATCCTACAGTTTAAAATATCCAACTCTGTCTCAATAGTTAAGACTGAAAGTTGCTAACTTGAGAGAGAGAGAGAGAGAGAGAGAGAGAGAGAGAGAGAGAGAGTTTTTCCTGTATGAGTAATGCAAATGTGAGAGGTAAGAGAAAGAGAGATGTGATTTAATTATCAAATTACAATTAATTTGGAGGATTTAATTTCCCTACTTAAATTAATTTTATTTTGTCAACAATTTCCCTACTTAAATTGATATCACTTTACATATAAGGCAATATACATATACATGCACATGCGTGATACATGTATGCACTTTTGATCCGACAGTTTAAAATATCTAACCCTGTCTCAATGGTTAAGATTGAAAATTGCTAACTTGGGAGGGACCCAAACCGCTCTATCTTATTATATACTAGTTATAACCCGTGCCCGAGGAAACGCAGTGAAAGAAAAGTAAAATAAAAAAATAAAAAAACAAAGGCTTTTTCTAAGTTTTTGAAAAGAAATAGAAAGGGAAAGCAAAACTTTTGTGATTATTTAGCCCATATTTGGGAAGCAGCATTACTCATTTCACTAATTGGCCTAATGGACTGTATCAAACTAATAGAGCTAATCAAATGACCAATAAAAATGGTGGAACTAATCAAACTGCTAGCAAAATTTACAACCATAGTGATGGAAAAACCCATTTTCTAAATAGTCAATAGAATATAACAAATACGCTTCCTAGATTTTTAAAAAGTACAAGTGAGAATACATTTTTTGAAACTCATTGTTGAAACCCGCTTCCTAAACTTCAACTTTCTGTGATTTTTCACTCATATTATATCAGTTTGATTAGCTCTACGAAAGTCATTTGATCGGAGTCACGGAAAAGAAAAAAGAAAAATCTATAAAAAACATAAACTCTATCCTAAATAATCTAGCACAAATGTATTTTCATAGTTAATGTTTGGGAGTACTGATTAAGTGAGTAGGGGTGGCCAAACGGCCCGTTGCCCGCTTGGCCCGTCCAGCCCGGTCCTAATTTTTTCAGGCTTGGGCAAAGATATTGGCCCGTTCAAGCGGGCTTGGGCAATTAATTTTAGGCCCGATCAATTTTAGGGTCGGGCTTGGACAAAGAAAATGAGGCCCACTTTGGCCTGGCTTGGCCCGACTATTAGTAAAATATATTTATTTTGTGTATTTTCTATTATATAATATATAAATTAATATAATTTTACATAAGATATTCAATGTATATTCATTATCACAATATTTTTTATTGCATTTTTATGAATAATGTGTTTTAATAATCATTCTAAACATTATTTATGGTAATTTTTTGTTTTAGTTCAAGTTTTTAAAAATATAAAATAAAAAAATAGCAATAGGCCGGCCCGTGGTCTGGGCTTGGGATTTTAGTGGTTTGTGTCGGGCCGGGCTTGGGCAACCAATTGTAGGTCCGCCACGGGGCGGGCCGGGCCGGAATTGCGCAAAGGTACTTACCCTTAGTATAGAGTGCAAGCCCAGCCCAAGCCCGGCCCATTGCTACCCCTAAGAGAGAGAGAGAGAGAGAGAGAGAGAGAGAGAGAGAGAGAGAAATTGGAAGGTTGGAGCAAATTCAAAACTGATTTGGAGTGTGGGAGATGGAGAGAGAGAGAGAGAGAAAGAGACAGAGAGAGATGTGAGAGATATATATGGGAATTTTTTTCCTATGATATGAGTAATGCTAATGTGAGATGTGAGAGAAAGAGAGATATTTTTTATTTTTTTCCGGAAAAGTCGAAAAGGGCGAGAGAAAGAGAGATTTAATGTGATTTAATTATCAAATTAAAATTAATTTAGAGGTTTTAATTTCCCTACTTAAATCAATTTTATTTTGGCAACAATTTCCCTATTTGAATTGATATCACTTCATATATAAAGCAAGATATATGTATACATTCACATGCGTGATATATGTATGCACTTTTGATCTGGCGGCTTAAAATATCTAACTTTGTCTGAATGGTTAAGATTAAAAATTGCTAATTTGAGAGGGATCCGCAACGCTATATCTTATTATATAGATATATATATATATATATATATTTTCAGGATCTTGGTCATGACTCATAAGGCTTTTTATTTGAAGAGTTCTTTCCTTCTAATGTTTCAAGCCTATAATGTTGCAACTATTAATTGAGGAATATTCGGTGGAAAATAAATTTTTTTCCCTCTAGTTATTTTCAGAGAAAGTTAACTTTTAGCAGAATTATTGTTGGTCACATGAATATAACAACTCATATTTTTTATTTTTCCCCCCAAAAGTCAAAATATATATATATATATATATATATATGTTAAAATCTATTACTATATCAACATCAATTATTAGGTAGTGATGACAAAAGAAAAGGGAACATACCTATTGCAAAGGATTCCATCTTTTGTGTCACAAACCCCTTTCCACTTTGATGGAATGGGTCCATACCCTTTGTCACTAAAGCTTTTTGATTCAGGCCACACTCCTACAAAAGTCAATAACAACTTATGAATATCACATGTTTAAAGTTTAGAATTTAAAATAAATGTGATTAAAAATGGAAAAGAAAAAAAAAAGAATAAAATTGGGTGACATATATGATTACCAGTATCAATATTTGCAATGATAATATCTTCGCCAAACCGGGCCTTCTTCCATAATGAACTTGAGTCAACACCACCATTGGTATTTGCTAGGGAAAGAAAATTCCATGAATGGGTTGTGTGTAATTGTCTCTGCTGATTTGGGAAAACTGACACCACCTTTGGATGTTCTGCAATTATAGCAACCAAATATCTATACATTTAGTGATACAAAAATCAAAATTGAACTAACATAAAGGAACTAGGAAAAAAAAAAAGAGAGGTATTGAAAATGTTGTACGTACTTGCAATCTCAGCTACGCGATCCTCGTCAAGAACTGCAGCAAAGCCATTTACATTTCGTCTATACGAATAAAAAATGGCATTTTTGGCTTCCTGTTTGCTGCATTAAAAAATTTGGGAAAAATTACAGAATGAGACAGTTATATTGCAGAAAAATAAAAAGTGGGGCAAAAAAAATATTGTTCAAAATTCAATAGGCCAAAAAATTTTGGTACCTTCCCAAGAATGATCCAAGGAATTCGAAATGAGAATCTGTCACTTTCTGAAGATCATCATTCGTAATTTTCGGACCATGTGATTGTGATCCCATATAAACAACATAAGACTATTTGAAAAAACAAAATGAAAGAAAAAAAAGATTATATCAAAACCAGCCCATCAAATGGTAAAATAAACTAAGAATTTTTAACAGAATTGAGCAGATTGTGAGTAAATGTTGAAGAAATATGAAGGAAGACCCGTGTGTACCTTTTTCAGTGCAAAAGTTGGTGTTTGGCATAGAGAAAAGAGAATGAAAAGTGCAATGGAAATTGGAAGCCTCCAAGACAACATTTTGCTTTCAGTCATTGCAAAATTCTGTATAGAGAAATTCAAAATGGATGTCCTCCTTCCCCACTTATTTTGTAAAGAATACATATACATATATATATGTATGCCATGCATGTATCTATATCTATATATATGGAGAGAAATGAATCTGCGAGAAATTATCCCTTCCTAATTTGTTTCTTAGAATTTGTACTAAATATTTAATTTTGATTATGGGAATTTGGACATGTGCATGTATTTAGATTCAAAATTAGAAAGAATCTGAGGGAAATCATGCGTTTCTATGTATAGAGACAAAAAGTAAAATTAAGGCGAATTCTTAGTTAACTCATAATAATTTTGGTCATACTTGGCCACACTTGAATGAGTGTTAAAACACAAATTCACAGACAGAAAAATCCTTATGAATCTTATGGATCATTAAGGAAAAAATTCAGAGTCAACAAAATCTTATGAATCTTTCCAAAATAGATCAAAAGAAAAAAGAAAGAAAATAATGTATTCGGTCTACTCTTCATTTAATAGCAACGGCCAAAAAGAGAAGGGCGCATGAATTCGGAATTCCTACCTCTAATGAGGCTGGTCATCATGTTTTGCCATGGAAATAAAGAATTGTTATGCCACTTAATCAGAGAGTCCGGATTTGATCTTAGGGGGCACGAACTTACATAGGGTCGAGCCACCCGGACCCGATTTCTAGTTGGATAGAAATAATGTAATTTATTTATTTATTTCTAGTATTTTAAAAAAATTGTAGTTTTTCGTGGATTTCACATTACAGGATAAAATAAAACTATTCAAAGGCAACCTAATTTTTCCATCTCTCTTTCAAACAAAAATTTTATTTTGTTTCACTACTTTCACTTATAAAACAAAGAATACTAGTATGTTTAACAAGGATATCTATAGGGGCTTATCCATTTGAGGCTATTAAGTAAATATGATATTCATTTGGAAGGAAGCTAAAAAAAAATTTAAGGACCAAATACAGGCTTCTGAATTGAGAAGTGGCAAACTAAGGGCTTGTTTGGTAACGTTGTCGTTTTCTGTTTTCTGTTTTTGTTTTCGTTTTTTAGAAAACGAAAATTGAAAACTCGTTTGGTAACGTTTTTGTTTTTTGTTTTTAAAAAACGTTTTCAAATTTTGGGTAAAAAATGAAAACACCAAAAAGTCGTTTTGAGTTTCCTGTTTTTGTTTTTTTAAAAAAAATAAATAATCAACAATGTTACCAAACAAGTTTTCGTTTTTTTTTCAAAAAAAAAAAAAACCAAAACTGGTTTTCGTTTTTAAAAAACTGAAACCTCAAAACAGGAAATGTTACCATGCGAGCCCTAAGATTTTAGCCGGTACACAATATATAAACCATATATGTATGATTTTGAAATTTGAGGGATACATGTCCGTCTCCGCTACAATCTACATGTACATGCCCCTTAAGTCATGCAATATTGAATGGATTGAAAAATTATAGCGTCACACCCATGTGACTTCCTTTGTGAATCGTGATTTGTGTTTTTTGTGGGTCTCACATGGATCCTACAATAATGAAAAGATTACAATGCACTATTACACAGTGTGACATTTGCATGGAATACTTTCTCGAATAAGGGAGATATATATATATATATATATATTTGTTACAATAAAGAGAGAATAAGAGAAAGAAGAAAAGTAATACTAGAATCAAGCAAGTCTTTCTCATTGATATGCTCCCTATTTATAGGGTAAGATAGGGGTGTGTGAATAAATATCACTTTACATTTAGATCCCTAACCTAATACAAAATGTGGACAGCCACACATAAATATTAATATTTACAACACTCCCCCTTGGATGTCCACCATTAAATGATTGTTGCCTCATTAAAACCTTACTAAGGAAAACCCAATGGGAAAAACCGAAGCTAAGGAAAAAGAGTACAACGTTCTTCAGGAACTTGGTGGATGCGCATAATGCTGCCTCATTAAAACCTTGATAAGAGAAAACCCTGTGGGAAAAAACTCTAATCGAAGGAAAAAGAGTACAGCGCGCCTAAAATTCATTGCATACTTCAGGATGCTTAGTTTATGATCACTCCCCCTCATTTAGAGAAAACTTCAGTTGGTCAGATGATTGAGACGACGCATGCCAATTCCGTACACCAATTTCTGAAAAGTTGACTTGGGTAATGCCTTAGTAAAGAGATCAGCAAGGTTATCGCTTGATCGAATCTGTTTGACTTCAATTTCACGATTCTCTTGAAGTTCATGTGTGAAGAAAAATTTGGGTGAAATGTGCTTGACCCGATCTCCTTTGATGAAACCTCCTTGAATTTGAGCAATACATGCAGCGTTGTCTTCATAGATTGTACTCGGTTCATCAACGATTGGAGTTAATTGACAACTACTTCGTATATGTTGGACTAATGATCTTAGCCAGACACACTCTCGGCTTGCTTCATGGAGTGCTAGAATTTCAGAATGGTTGGAGGATGTAGCTACTAAAGTTTGTTTAGTAGATCGCCAAGAAATAGCCGCATTATTGTTCAAAAATACATAACCTGTTTGTGAGCGACCCTTATGAGGGTCGGACAGATAACCTGAATCTGCATAACCATCTAAGTGGGAATGATTAGATAAATCAGATGAATAAAACAAACCCATATCAATGGTCCCACGAAGGTATCTAAATATGTGTTTTATTCCAGTCCAATGCCTATAGGTGGGTGCAGAACTAAATCTTGCAAGCAGATTCACAGAAAATGAAATGTCTGGTCTTGTACTTTGAGCCAAGTACAATAGTGCACCAATAGCACTCATGTATGGTACTTCAGGACCAAGAATTTCTTCATTTTCTTCTTTTGGTCGGTATGGATCTTTCTTGACATCTAGGGACCTGACGACCATTGGTGTACTTAGTGGATGAGATTTATCCATATTAAAACGCTTCAACATCTTTTCAGTATAGCTTGATTGATGAACTAATATTCCACTAGTACTTCTCTCGAGCTGCAGGCCGAGACAAAATTTTGTTTCCCCAAGGTCCTTCATTTCAAACTCTTTCTTTAAATAGCTAGCAGTTTTCTCAAGCTCTTCTGGAGACCCAATTAGATTTATATCATCCACATAAACTGCTACTATGGCAAATCCATTTGCAAATTTCTTTATGAAGACACATGGACAAATGGGATTATTTTCATACCCTTCCTTAGACAGATATTCACTAAGACGGTTGTACCACATTCTTCCGGATTGTTTCAAACCGTACAATGCACGTCTTAGTTTGATCGAGTACGTACTTCTTGGTTTTGCTTCAGGCAAAGCTAATCCTTCAGGGATCTTCATATAAATATCTGTGTCTAAGTCCCCATATAGGTATGCAGTTACTACATCCATGAGTCTCATGTCTAGTTTTTCAGAAACTGCGAGACTTATTAAATATCTGAATGTGATTGCATCCATAACTGGGGAGTATGTTTCTTCATAATCAATCCCAAGTTTCTGCAGGAAACCTTGTGCTACAAGACGTGCCTTATATCTTGCAATATCATTTTTCTCATTTCTTTTTCTCACAAACACCCATTTAAAACCTACCGGGTTTACATTCTTTGGTGTTTGTGCTATAGGTCCAAATACACCACGTTTTTCAAGAGATTTCAATTCTGCTTGAATTGCTTCTTTCCATTTTGGCCAATCATTTCTTTGTCGACATTCCTTTATACTACGTGGTTCGGTATCATCATTTTCATCATTGCCCTTGGATATTTCAGTAGCTACTGCATAAGTAAATATGTCATCGATAACTAATTTCTTTCGCTCCCACATTTCTCCTGAAAATATATGGAATATTGAGATCTCACTATTATCAGGTACCTGAGTCATAGTCTCTTCAAGGACTAGTGCCTTGTCTAAGGCATTATCTTTCGCGGAGATTTCAGGGAAAGTGGGCTTTTGATACATAACCTCTTCTAGAGTGCTATGAACATCTTCTTCTGGAGTTATATTAGGGCATGATTTCTCATTCACTCTCCGCTTCCGGGGAGCTGAATCTTTGGAACCTATAGGTCTGCCACGCTTTTGTCGTGCAACAGATTCATTTGTTGCCGTATTCAAAGTTCGTCCTACAGGGACACTAATTCGAGCAGGTGCATTCATAGCTGGCACATGTGACTTTGTCACCTTAGCTGCATCATTGAATGAATCAGGTAATTGGTTTGCAATTTCCTGTAAATGCAATATTCTCCTTACCTCATAATCACATTGAGAAGTTCTCGGATCTAGATGAGACAAAGTGGAAGTAGTCCATGATAATTCACGCCGTTCTTCAGGAACAAATTGTTTGCTATTAATTTCATTTTCTCCCCCTAACGGCGGGAAAACTGTCTCATCAAATTGGCAATCTGCAAACCTAGCAGTAAATACATCACCTGTTAATGGTTCTAGAAAACGAATAATAGAAGGTGAGTTAAAACCAACATAAATTCCCAACCGCCGTTGGGGACCCATCTTAGTACGTTTTGGGGGTGGTATAGGAACATGTACTGCACATCCAAATTTTCGCAAGTGTGAAATGTTAGGCTGACGACCTGTCACAAGTTGGGCAGGTGAAAATTGATTATAAGAAGTGGGTCTAAGTTTAAGTAACATTTCAGCATGCAAGATAGCATGTCCCCATGCACTAACAGGAAGTCTAGATTGCATAAGCAAAGGTCTTGCAACAAGTTGAAGGCGTTTAATTAAGGATTCTGCTAAACCATTTTGTGTGTGTACATGTGGGACAGGATGTTCAACATCAATTCCTATAGATGAACAATAGTCATCAAAAACTTGAGAGGTAAATTCGGCTGCATTGTCAAGTCGAATAGACTTAATTGGTTGGTCCGGAAAGTGTGCCTTAAGTTTGATAATTTGACCAAGCAATCTGGCAAAGGCAAGATTACGTGTAGAGAGTAGGCATACATGTGACCATCTAGTGGAAGCATCTAATAAGACCATGTAATATCTAAATGGGCCACTAGCAGGGTGAATTGGACCACAAATGTCACCTTGTATTCTTTGTAAGAAGGATGGTGACTCAAAAGCAATTTTAAGAAAGGAAGGTCTAGTAATAAGTTTTCCTTGTGAACAAGGAATACAAAGGTGTCCACTAGGAAAAATCAAATGTTGGTTTGCTAGAGTATGCCCATTTGAGTTATCCACTATCTTCTTCAACATTGTAGATCCAGGATGACCCAAACGATCATGCCAAAGAATTAAATTACTTGGGTCTTTGAGCTTCTGGCTCCCTTTAAGCTTCTGGCTCATAATAGCATGTGATTCAACAATCTCAATTGTTGTGTAATATAATCCCAATGAGAAAATAGAGAATTTTTCTAATGTAAGCTTCTGGCTTCCAACATAAGAAATTATGCATAAAAATTCTTTGTTACCTTCATTTTTAGTTTCAATATGATACCCATTGATGCGTATATCTTTAAAACTTAGCAAGTTTCTTCGGGAATTACTTGAATATAACGCATTTTGAATAAATAGGTGAGTACCATTTGATAACAAAATATGGGCTCTTCCGGAGCCTTCAATGATTTGTGCAGATCCAGCTATAGTGGATACATTTTGTTTGTTAAGTTCTAGTGTAGAGAAGAACTTTTGACATTTAAGTATGGTGTGGGTTGTCCCACTATCGACCAGGCATATATCATCCTCGCATTTTTGCATCCCAAGATCCATACCTTGAAAAATAAAGTAAAAAAAAAAAATATTTAACTAAGCAATGAACTATATTAAATATTATTCAACGCATAATTATTCAAATATCCCAAACAAAATTCATCTCATGCAAATAAGCAAAATAAAAATAGTTCCAACTAAAGAAATTATCCAGCTAGCTAGACTGAGGCTGGTGGATCTCCTAACATTATATTGAATGCCTCATTAGTGACAGGCTCTCCATCTTCATCCTGAAAAAAATCTGAACAATCCAAGTGGGTGTTGCCAATTGTGTATCCAGATGGGATATCACTATTTTCCCATTCTTCCAATAAGTTTGTCTCCGCGGTTCTAATAGATGCTTGGTACTGCTCCACCTCTTGCTTGGACGCACGACAATTGCGCGACCAATGTCCACTTTTTCCACATCTGTAACAAACATCATTGGGCGCATTTGTATTATTAGATGTGCCCTTGGTACCTTTGGCAGGAGTTGCAGACCATTTCTTGTGGTTCTTGAAATTAACATTCTTTTGTGGACCAAAATTATTGTAGCCACCTCTCTTAGAATGATTATTATGACCACCTCTTCTGGGGTTGCCACCTCTTCCAAAGTTAATATTTCTACCACGTCCCCTGCCTCGGCCTCTTTGGTAGCCAAAGTTTACATTTGCTTCAGGAAATGCCACGGCTCCAGTTGGTCTAGCATTATGATTTTTTATTAGAACCTTACTATTTTCCTCTGCAACAAGGAGACAAGTTACTAATTCTGAATACTTGGCAAAGTTACGCTCTCGATATTGCTGCTGCAGGAGCACATTCGAGGCATGGAAGGTTGAGAGTGTCTTTTCGATCATTTGAGTATCTGTCACTTTTTCACCACATAATTTAAGACGAGAAACAATATTGAATAATGTGGAGTTATATTCTGAAACCGTCTTAAAATCTTGATACCTCAAGTTCAAAAACTCGCTATGTGCATTGGGAAGTATGACCATCTTCTGGTGGTTATACCTGTCCTTCAGGGACTTCCATAGACTCAAGGGATCTTCCTCAGTTAAGTATTCATTCTTGAGGTCATCATGAATATGGTGACGTAAGAAAATAAGTGCTGATGCTTTCACTTCAAGAGACATTTTATTTCCTTCTTCAATAGCATCACCCAACTTTTTAGACTGCAAGTGAAGTTTGGCATCAAGCTGCCAAGACAAATAGTTCCCTCCATTGACAGCAAGAGCATTAAATTCAAGTTTTGTAAGACTCGACATCTGAAGGGAAAAAAATAAATAAATGAATAAACAGTTAAAGAAGATATACAATCTGGGCATGATAAAAATTATAATACTTCAGGATTTCAGATAATATCATGTGAAACTTCCAGTTTCAATTAACCCTTTTATTTGAATAATAAAACATAAATAAAAAAATAGCTTCCAATAACTGGAATAATAGAACTTCAAGTTCTAAAACATATATCACAGATCTTCAGATCTGGATTATTATGTTCATACGGAACTTCAGGTTCCAAAAATACATCACAGATCTTCGGGTCTGGACGATTATTTAATAAGGAACTTCGGGTTCTCATGTATATCACAGATCTTTAGGTCTGGATTATTATTTTATATAGAACTTCAAGTTCTAATATATATTTTTATTCCATAGATTTGATCCATACAATGGAATGAAAAATATAATTTACATAAAATTATCAACTATTGACATAATATAAAATAAAAACAAAGATCTACACTTATTAATGATGATCAAATCCCCAAAACATAATACAGCCGCTAGATACATGAGCCGTAAGTATCATGGAATTTCTATGATTGGGTTTGATTATCAATGCCACGAATAAAAAATTTTTTAATCAAAGTGATATTTGGAAAGGCTATGCTTTAATAGCTAGCCTTGTCAGCAAGTTATGACAAAAGAAATCAATCAAAATTTGTTTGACCACCAGCAACTCACGGATCATGATCATGATCAAAGTTAAGGTTGAGTTTGGTCGGCGAAAAGTCGAGTAAGAGGAAAAAAAAAAATTAAAATCAGATTCGGACCATGGAATCCTATGTCTTCTGAGATTTCAATTGTGGAAAAAGAAACTAACCTCTTTTCAATATTTAGGGTTTTGAGAGGCTATCGTGCTGATAACGTGTTACAATAAAGAGAGAATAAGAGAAAGAAGAAAAGTAATACTAGAATCAAGCAAGTCTTTCTCATTGATATGCTCCCTATTTATAGGGTAAGATAGGGGTGTGTGAATAAATATCACTTTACATTTAGATCCCTAACCTAATACAAAATGTGGACAGCCACACATAAATATTAATATTTACAACAATATTTTACTTATCACATCCTCAGAATAATTCACGATGAGGGATAAAATGTTAAAATACTTTGAGATTATAAACTTAGTCATTTTAAATTCTTGGAACATCCAAACAGGCCATAAACTTTTGGGAATAAGTTTCTCGATCAGGTGATATTTGAAAACCTCGTTAAATATATATATATATATATATATATTTGTTTTTTGTTTTTTTTGATGAGTAATGCTACACCCATATTAAATTTTATAACTAACAACCTTGACCCTTGATTCCAGTGGATCCCACGTGGGTGCCACCTGAGTTCTACACAGGATCCAAAAAAACCAAGGATCAGGATGTGTTGAGTGTAGAATTTGGTGTGAGTGCAGCATTTTTGTTTTTTGATTGTGAGAACCTCATTAATATCAATAGGTGAGTATATAATCTTTTAGTCTTACGGGAAATTCAAATTTGAGAGGTGCTTTAATGTCTATAAGTGTCCATAATTACTGTTAAAATTTGCAAAATAGTCATCTCCGTGGTTGAGTAATGCTATACTTTCACAATTTTTTTATTTTTTATTTTTTCCCCCAAAAAGTGTCACAACATATATGACAGTGGAACTCGGATAAAATCACAGTCATTGTGTTTTAACTGTTTGTGTAACACTCCAAGAGGTCCACTAGCCCAACAACTTGACGAGCCTACCATATTGGCCCCTAAAATGCTTAAGTCCAAGTTATTACTAGTAGTCCCCTTAGTTCTACATATACTGTTGGCAATTAGCATTTATTTCCAATTAGTATTTATTTCCTTCCATTATTAGTTGGTTTATTTTGGGTCATGTTGACCATGTTTAATTTCTTATTTATTAGGAGATTTTGTGTTTTCTTTTTTATGTCTCAGCCTTGTGTATATATTCATTGGTAATCATCTAATAAAATATATTTGAATAAGAATTTGACATGGTATCAGAGCCTCTCTAAGAGAGAGAAAACAGTCCCTCACATAAACATCATCACCACCAACCTCAGCCACAACCACCACCACCTGCGACAGCTCCCCAAGACTACCACTAGCCAGGCCGCAAGGCCCTTCACCACCTGCGGCACCTCTCCAAACCACCACCAGCCCAGCCGCAAGCCACCCATGCTGCCCTAGTCTGGCTGCAGCTTCAGACCACCACCACCAGCAGCTCCACACCACCACCAACCCAGCCGCAAGCCTCTTCATGCTACCCTAGCCCAGCCGCAGCCTCACCAAACCATATCCAATCCCATCGCACGCCCTCCTTCATTCGAACCCATACCACAAGTCTCATGTTAACCTAAACCCTACCCTACGACCCTTACCCAACCTTTACATCTAACCGAAAACCCTATGCAACTTTTTCTTCTTGCCTTGATCACCACATATCCTTTCGGTTGTTGTTGGGTCCTTATATGGACCATTGATCAGCCATGATTGACTTATTGGCATCCTATATGGTGCTCTAATTTATTATTTGTGTGCTTCAAATCTGGTGATACCAGTTCCTAGTCCCTTGTGCTGTTATTGTTGCGGGTATTGCTTACGGGCTGATTTACGATGTCGGATGATCCAGAAAAATCCTGCGTCAATTCGCAGCCGCCTCGAAGTGAGAATATTATTGTTACTCAACCTGATAACTTGAACTTGAAGATCACTACTTCCCTCTTCAATGGTCAGAATTTTCTGGCATGGTCCTAGTCTGTGACATTGTTTCTTAAGGGCAGAGGAAAGATTGGGTACATCAATGGCCGGATCAAAGCACCAAGCACCGAGGATGCCACTTATGACAAATGGGAGATGGAGAACTCCATTGTCATGACCTGACTGATACACTCCATGATCCCAGAGATAGGGGAAGGTTTTTTGGATATGGCGACTGCCCAAGACATCTGGGAGACCATGGCCAATACTTATTCCAGAAAAGGCAATTCTGCCCAGATATTTGAGCTACGATGGTTAATTGGCCGCTCTGAACAGGGCGAGATAACTGTACTATAATTCTTCACATCCCTTTCCACGAGTTGAAAATGCCTTGACCATCTTTTGGACTACAAGCCTGTATGTCCCACTGATTCCACTGCTTATGCCAAACTTGTTACTGAAGAGAGGATTTTTAAGTTTCTTGAGGGTCTTAAATCTGAGTATGATCCGGTTCGTAGTCGTATTCTTGGTATGGATCCTTTGCCTTCACTCCAGGAGGCCTTTGCTTACATACAGAATGGGAAAGTCATTGTTCTACCATGCTTCCACCTGCATCTACAGAGAGATCCGCTTTAGTTTTAGCTCCTCAGAGGGATGGGAACCGTGGTCGTGATACTACGAGTGAGTCTGGTTCGTCTGACAAATCCAAGCAGTTTTGTGATTACTGTAATACGAAATATCATACCAGGGAGACATGCTACAACTTCATGGTTATCCACAAGGAGGTCGAGGGGGTCGTTCTGGTCCGTCTAGTGGCCGTGGTGGAGGACGTGGAGGTAACTTTGGGGGCCGTAGAGGTAGTTCTCGTGCCCATCATACAAGGTGGTTGATTATCCTATTGTTGATGATACATCTCTGCCTTCATCCACTACATTGTCTTCTTCAAACTTGGAGACTCTCCGCCGCTTGATGTCTCGACTGGATACACCTACTACTGCCTCATCATCTTTTGCTCATTCAGGTAACTTAGCCACTTCTGTGAGTGCATTCCATTCTCAATCTAGTTATCCTTGGATTATTGATTTAGGGGCATCTTATCATATGACCGGTTCATCTCCTGTGTTTTCCGATTATAAACAATATTTAGGACAAGATAAAGTCAAGATTGCTGATGGAACTGTCTCTTCGATTTTAGGCAAAGGTTTAGTCCGTGTCTCCCCCTCATTGTCCTTATCTTCTGTTTTGCATGTTCCTAGATTTGCCAATAACCTCTTATCTATCAGTCGTATAACCCGTGATCAAAATTGTAGCGTCACATTTTTCCCTTCTCATTGTGTGTTTCAGGATCTTATCACGAGGAGGACGATTGGCAGTGGTAGAGAGGAGAATGGTCTTTATCTTCTGGAACCACAGGGACAACCTCATCTGGCACATCATACTACTTTAGCTGGCTCTAAATCTGGTGATATCATGCTTTGGCACAGACGTCTAGGACATCCTGCCTTTAGTCTACTTTAGTTTTTATTTCCCTCTCTATTATCAAATAAAAATGTATCCACCTTTCGGTGTGAAGATTGTGAACTTGGAAAGCATCACCGTGCTTCTTTTTATCCCAGTAATAATAAATTTATTGTTTCTTTTTCGCTTATTCATTATGATGTTTGGGGTGCTTCCCGTATTGTTGCACTTAAGGGTCATAGGTGGTTTGTTACATTCATTGATGATTGTTCTCGAGCTTCTTGGGTGTACATGATGAAAGAAAAGAGTGAAGTTCACTCGATCTTTAAAATTTTTTATAAAATGATCTGTACTCAATTTGATGCTCGTGTCAAAAATTATTCGTTCAGATAATGGGGGGGAGTATTTTAAATCTGGTCTTGAGGATTACTTTTTGGATCATGGCATAATTCATCAATCATCTTGCACCAACACCCCACAACAAAATGGGGTTGCTGAACGTAAGATAGGCATCTTCTAAACACTGCTAGGTCTATGTTATTTACTGTTCAGGCTCCAAAGTCTTTCTGGGGAGAAGCAGTCTTAACTGCTGCCTATCTTATTAATAGGTTACCTACTCAAGTACTCAACAAAAAATCTCCAGTTGAAGTACTTTCTAGCCCTTCTGCCTTGTTTCTATCCCTCTTAAGGTCGTTGGCTGTGTATGTTTCGTTCATAACCATGCTCCAACACAAGGAAAACTTGATCCTCGTGCTATCAAATGTGTTTTTGTCGGTTACTCTCCTACACAGAAAGGCTATAAATGTTACCACCCTCCTACCCAAAAGTGGTATGTTTCCATGGATGTCATATTCTTCGAGGAACAATCTTATTTCACCCCTCAGACACCTCTTCAGGGGGAGAGTAGACATATAGAAGAGGTATATGATGGAGTTGGGGTTGCTACTAGTGATGTTCTTGATGTTCCTGTACTTCCTGTGCCTAATGTTCCTGTGTCTAATCTATTTGAGATACTAGGGACTATTGAAAATGAGGATGAAACAGAGGAGGAACCCAGAAGAAGAGGAAGGAACCCAGAAAGTAATGATATAGTATATCAGAGAAGAACTTGGAGGATGAAAGATAAGACCATTGCTCCAGATCCGTCACTCCTATATCCTTCTCCTGATGAGAACCTAGGTAACTCTGATTCTACTACTATTATTGATTCTCCTGTCATTGATTCTACTCCTGTCATTGATGATTTAGATATTCCAATTGCTACACGTAAGGGTGTTAGGTCATGTACTCAACACCCTATATCTAACTTTGTTTCATATAGTCGCCTCTCTCCTTCCCATAAAGCTTTTGTGTCCAATCTTGCTTCTGTGTCTATACCTAACCATGTACAGGATGCACTCATGGATCCCAAGCGAAAACATGCTATGATTGAGGAGATGAAAGCCCCCCACAAGAATAGCACCTGGGAATTGGTTGACTTACCTAGAGGACACAAGACAGTAGAGTGCAAGTGGGTGTTTTCAGTCAAACATAAGGTAGACGGGTCCATTAAAAGATACAAAGCCCGCTTAGTTGCAAAAGGCTTTACACAAACCTATGAGGTAGATTACGAGGAAACATTTGCTCGAGTGGCTAAGATGAATATTGTGAGAATCCTTCTGTCTCTTGCTGCAAACTTAAATTGGTCTCTTTACCAATTTGACGTTAAAAATGCATTTCTACATGGGGATTTGGCTGAAGAAGTATATATGGATATTCCTCCGGGCTTTGAAGATTCTAAAACTAAAGGGAAAGTCTACAAGCTTAGAAAATCCCTATATGGACTTAAACAGTCCCCAAGAGCGTGGTTTGAAAGATTTACTCAAGCTATGCTGAAGTATGGCTTTAAACAAAGCCAAGGTGACCATACATTATTCATTAGGCATTCCTCACAAGGGAAAGTCACCATTCTCATAGTGTATGTGGATGATATTGTCTTGACATGAGACGATGTGGAAGATATGCAGGAATTGAAGAAATATTTGGCCAAGGAATTTGAAATAAAAGACTTGGGAAACCTTAAATACTTTCTGGGGATTGAGGTGGCTAGAAGCAAACAAGGTATCTTTATCTCCCAGAGAAAATATGTTCTTGATCTTCTCCAAGAAACTGGCATGCTAGGGAGTAAGGCATGTGATACTCCTATGGAAGCTAATCAGAAGCTAGGGGATGACACTAATGGAGCCGTTGTTGACAGGGGAAGATACCAGAGGTTGGTGGGCAAGCTAATTTACTTGTCACATACTCGTCCATACATTGCTTTTGCTGTAAGCGTTGTGAGTCAGTTCATGCATGCTCCCCGAGAGTCTCACTATAGTGTTGTTCTTTGAATCCTTAGATTTTTGAAGTCAGCGCCTGGAAAAGGTTTATTCTTTGGTATACATGGTCATCTTCAGGTGGATGGTTATACAGATGCAGACTGGGCAGGCTCAGCCCAAGATAGGAGATCTACCTCAGGATATTGCACCTTTGTTGGAGGAAATCTTGTTACCTGGCCTAGCAAGACACAGGCAGTAGTATCTAGATCGAGTGTTGAAGCAGAATTCCGAGCAATGTCTCAAGGAATTTGCGAACTACTGTGGATAAAAATTCTTTTGAGAGATCTTAGACTTGAGCCCACTGACTCTATGAGGTTGTACTGTGATAATAAAGCTGCCATCAGCATTGCTCATAATCCAGTACAACATGACCGAACGAAGCATATTGAGATTGACAGACACTTCATCAAGGAGAAATTAAGCAGTGGAGTGATCTGTATCCCATTTGTGAAATCTAGTGAACAATTAGCAGATGTTCTCACAAAAGGTCTGGGAAGTAGGACTCATCATTATTATCTTAGCAAGCTGGGCATGAGAGACATCTTTGCACCAGCTTGAGGGGGGGTGTTGGCAATTAGCATTTATTTCCAATTAGTATTTATTTCCTTCCATTATTAGTTGGTTTATTTTGGGTCATGTTGACCATGTTTAATTTCTTATTTATTAGGAGATTTTGTGTTTCCTTTTTTATGTCTCAGCCTTGTGTATATATTCATTGGTAATCATCTAATAAAATATACTTGAATCAGAATTTGACATATATCAGACTAACTTTTTATATTTATCCGATGTGGGACGGGATTTTACAGTTTGTATCTACATTATATTGTATTTTGTTTGTTTGTTTGCATTTTTTATTTTGATTGAATAAGAAGATTTTGGTTAGGGTTATGGGAACAGAGATGTATAAATAATCTTCAACTAATGTTCAAGCTAATTTCTCAAACCACAATTAGGGCAGATGTCTTGAATGTCTATCGAGAAGAAAAGGATAAGTTATATTGTTTTTTAGATGGACTTTCTTCTAAGATCACATTGATGATAGATATTTGGACATCAGACCTTCAAAACTTTGCATTTGCTTGTTTGACAGCTCATTACGTTAATGACAGTTGGGAAATAAGGAAGAAAATTCTTGCATATAAGAATATTGATTATCCTTGCTTAGATTCATTAGTGACTTACTCTTAGAGTGGAACATTGACAAGAAACTATTTTCAATGGTAGTTGATAATGCAACAAGTAATGATGTCATTCCTCTTTTCGTGTCCAGTTTTTTTTATTTTTTTGTTCTCCATTTCCTTTTTAGCTGAAGTTTCTTATTGAACCATGTGTTGGTTATAAGTGAACTTTGTATTAGATTGCGATTGTGTTTTGTAATGATCTTTTGATTTGTGTTTATAGGATTGCAATTGTGTTATAATTAAGTAAACTTCGTATTCGATTTGCGTTTATATAGGTTATCGTATTAGATTGCATAGTTGTGTTTTGTTGTGATCTTACAATTTGTGTTTATTATAGTTGGATTGCAATTTTGTTATTTGTGTTTATATTGAAATTAATAGGGTGCATTCATACAGTAGGGTGGATTTTTGAAAATTTTTCCCAAATTGTCACTATTATTAATCGTGACAAAAACAAATGTGACAATAGTTTGTCACTATCTTTAAAAATGTGACCATCATTTATCACTGTTAAAATAGTGACTAATGTAAACATTTGTCAATGTTCTGAATAGTGACAAAGATGTGACAAGTATTTGTCACTGTTCAAACAATGACTAACATAAATTATTGTCATTCTTCAAATAATAAAATTGTCATTGTTTAGAACAGTGACAAAAATGTGACAATTTAAAGGGATATCTCACTTTGAAATGGTACCAAAGCAAACCGTGACAAAGAGTATTGTCACAGTTTTCGACAGTGACAAAAAAAATAGTCACGCCTTAAATTGTCATGGTCGAAACCGTGACAAAGGGGCTGTGAATGTTTGAAACAGTGACAATTCGGTCTAGTAGATCAAAAGTTATGGAGGTTTAAAGTTATAATTTTTTTTTTGAATTGGGTGCTACTATGGTGTGGTCACTCACATAGTGCGAGCGCCACACCATGTCATTTTTTAAAATTTGTGCATTGAGGGGCGCGCAGGTGAGCATGTGCGGCGCATTTGGTGCCTGGGCATTTTCGGATTTTAATTCTTTTTTGTCCTTTTTGTCAAAGATGTGTTTTTGTAAAAGAGTTTTAACTAAGATTCAAGTTGTCCTTAGAGCAACTTTAGTTGGGTTTTTTTTTTTTGTAGTGTAAACTTAGTCTAGGTTAGTATACAGGAAGAGAAGGATTTGCAGTGGTATGTGTTGGCCCAAATATGGAAACCTTATAGGGAGGGTGAATAAGGTTTTAGCGGAAAATTAACCTGTTAAAAACTTAATAGAAAATTAAACACAATCACAAACAATAAAGTAAAGAGAGAAGGGAAGATACGCTTGCAAATCGAATTTTCAAGTGGTTCGGCAATCCACACACCGCGGCCTACGTCCACCCCTCAAGAACACCTCTTGAGGATTTCTTTACTCGATTTGCTTCACGGGTGTAGACCAAACCGTTACAAGAGCCTTCAATCTCTTTCAAAGAAGAACACCTCTTCTTTGCACACAAGGGTTACTAACCCTCACTCTTTACAATTGATTTGGGTACAAATGATAACTCTCTCTCTCTCTCTAGAGTGGATAATACAATTAAAGCTCACACAAAAACTCCTTAGTGAGTAGATAATACAAATGGAAGATCACTACAATTAACTCTATCAAGAATTACAATTAAAATCTAGAGCAAATTGATTTTTTACTCAAACTAGGACTCAATTGTGAATGATGATTAAACAAGTTGTTTGAATGATTTTCCTTGATTTCCGTCTTGTTTATAACCCTTAAAAACATCCCTATATATATAGCATTTTAAAGATTATAGCCGTTTGAAGTGATTAGGGGGTGTAAAAATAATTTTTGGAGAGCTTAGAAAACTAGCCGTTAGTGTGTTTCTGCGCGTTTTAGTCGGCTAAAAATTGGCCTAGTCAACTGGAAAGTTATAGTAGTGGCTACCCTTCCGAAATATAAAACAGTCGATTGAACAGTACTTTCGATTGATTGAACATTACCTTCAGTCGACTGGACCCTTAATTTTTCAGTCGACTGGATTCTGCTGGTTTTTGACAGACTGACACCTTTTTTTTTTTTTTTTTACTAAAACAGTCATAACTCCCTCTACAAAACTCGTTTTTACGATTCGTTTGAAGATTCAAAAACTAGATTCAAATACCTTTCCAACCATATAAAACTCAACATCTAGTTCCTTACCAATTAGATCAGGTTTGACTTTAAAGTTAACCCATCTGCAAAGGGTTCTTGATTTTGACTTAGTCACTTGAAAACTTTTGTGAAATGAATTTAATTGAGTGGTCTAAGTATATTTAAGTCATTGAAAGTATTTTAAAGTGTGAGAGTAAGGATCCTAAAGTCCAATTAAAGTTACTTGAGCCCCTATGAGTGATTGACCAAGACGCTTACAAATAAATCTTAGTCTTCAACCAAGGATGAAAAATCTTCAAGTCTTCAAGCTTGATCCTTGTTGAGCTGCATCACTCTTGGACTTCACCATATGCTATCTCATGATCTCAAACAAAGTTAGAATATCTAAATGCATAAATCAAGAGATTAGCACAATGAAAATGACTTGAGAATTGATTGGAATAGAATTATTAAGAACATGCAATTATCACTAGATTTGTCATCATCAAAACAAACATAAATGATGCCTTAACTAAATTCAAGGCTAGCAGTGTAGTACTGTAGTAGTAACCGGTTATGGGAAAGCCGGCCGTGTGTGGGCCAGCCAAGAGAAAACCGACTGAGAGGGCCGGCTAAGGCAAAGCCGACTGAGAGGAAGACAATTTGTGTGAGGGCTGGCTAAGACTTTGTCGGTTGTGTAAGGCCGGCTAAGAGAAAGTCGTTTGAGTGGGGGGTCGGCTATGCCAGGTCTGGCTTTGCTGTATAGTAGCAAATTTAGTGAAATGGTAAAGTTAAGTTTGACTACTATGTACCTAAGTTAGTTATGTATTAAGCTTCACCGTTGTGAGGGTTTGGTATGACATTTATGCTAAGTTCCCCTACATACTCTCCCACAGTCCCACTGCAGTTGCTCTTAATAAGCAGAAAACTTGTGATACTGTCCTTAACTCTAAGTGCCCCTAAATATTTTACTCTCAAAATATTTTACCTTCTTCAAATGAAATATATAACTTACATGTGAAATACGGCTAAATATTGAATGCAACTGTTGCATAATCCTATATGGTATCACAAACCAATAAGGAGTATGCATTAATCCATCTGACCCCCTATTTTTATGGTCCAATTCAGCAAAAAACTGATCCAACTCAGCAAAAGAGGGGATAAAATCCCACATGGGCACGATTGTGGTTGAGGAAATCTTGGTGATTTTAATGACATCAGGGGGATTGTCTTGATCTGAGTCCTTTATGCTATGGAGTAGGAATAAGATTTTGGAGTTTCAAATTATCACTTCAAATATGATTCAGAATTTGTGTTGGTGTGGAATAGTTCATATCTTAGATTGCTGAATTATTATTTTTTTCCAATCATTTTAGCCTAACACTGGAAAACATAAGAATTCATGAAGCCAGCTTTGAATAGAGGTACAATGCCTTTTAATTCAAAAAACATCATAGTAGACTGTCGACTGATAAAATAAAAAGAAAACAACAAACAGATTACATTCTTCTGTGGCAATCCAACCATCATATTATTCCTACACAAAAAAAAAAAAAAAAAAAAAAAAGGTTTAAAAAAAACAAATAAAACTAGTTCTTTAATCACTCTAAGCAGCTGTGGCAACAACAATTGGACTCCTCACTGAGTGAACTCCATCTAACCATATCAAATGTCCAAACACATACTTCTCAGGCACAATGAGTCCACTAGCTTTCAGAGTCAAGTTAAAGCTCTTCTGCTGTCCAATCCTCTTAAACTCCAAGACATTGGGCTCAACACGAACCGAAATTCCTCTTGGCTTATAAACACGAGCCGTGTAGTTACCCGGTGAACCAACATTCTTCAGTGTCCGAGTCACGGTAACTGAGCCGAACAGTTTAGGGACTGTTATGGAAGGGTAGTTGAAGTTGAGGAGGCTACGAGGACCGGCGGTGGTGGGGCATTTGTAATGGCTTATGGTAAAGCGCTTGATTTTGGTTTCACTATAGCCAAGAGCACAGAGGAAGTTCTTGTAGTCCTTTGCTTTTAAGTCGTAGACCAAACCAGGGTCTGCGGCACGATTTGGGTCTATGTGTCCAGCACCAAAGGCGAATGGTGTTGCCTCAACTGAGGACTCATCAAGGATTAACCTGTGAGTGTTGTCTCTTCTACTTGCTGCACACATATAAAATTCTCAGCAGCGACATGGTTAAAATTTAATGATAAATAGATACAAAAAAAAAAAAAAAAAAATTTACAATATATAAGATCTAAAAACACTCTTAAAACAGATCCTTTGAAAAACATGATGTTGGTTTATATATATATATATATATATATATAACCAGAGTAAAATTAAAATTGAGACTGAACATAAAACAGGCTCTAACCAAAGAAATTATAGAGATGGAAGTCTTACCAGTAGTCATGATTGCAGATTTAATGGCAGCAGGGCTCCAGTCAGGGTGGAGAGCCTTGAGAAGGCCGACGACTCCAGAGACATGAGGACAAGACATTGATGTTCCAGACATTGTTACAAACGGAGTCCTACGCTTATCAATGTCACTCCGTGATGGGCTTATTGCTTCACTATATGCAGCTATGATATTCACTCCAGGTGCAGTTATATCAGGCTGTATAATATATTTATATATAAAAAACACACACACACACACACACGCACGCACATATTATCCACCAAAAATATGTGAAATTACATAACAAGGAAATTAAACAGTAAGAAATGAAACCTTGAGGATCTCCGGTGTGATGGTGTTCGGACCCCTAGATGAAAAAGCAGCCATGAATGGGGCAGGCTCTGTGCCTAATTCTTCTTTGGGAGGTGTAATTATTCCCTTTGGATATCTGCCATAACCATATATAGTTTTTGCTTAGACGAAAACTGATAAGAGTTGATGTAGGCAAGAGTGTGTGTGTGTGTGTGTATGAGAGAGGGAGAATTTTATACTTGGTGGAATTGATGTAGGCAAAAACGGATAGACCGGCGGTGTAATTGATATGTGAGGTAGGAAGGACATGAACATCACTCGGTAGGTCACCGCCACTGTACTCGTCGTTGCAAAGAATCATCCCCACTGCCCCAGAGAGAAAGGCTTGTTCCCCCTTTTCTAATCTTGAAATTCCTTTCCTCAGACACACCAAGATCTTACCCTTCACCTTATGTGGGTCCAAAGTTCCTTCCTCACACAGCAAACTGGATTTACGCAAGTAAATTACTAGCTCAAGAAATCGTTCAATTCGTGGGTTTACTTGGACAAAGAAAAAGAAAAGCATTGAGAAAAACACTCTTTTCTTCGTTTGGTTTATAAGGAAAAATGGGGAAGATAATTTGAAGTTTTTTTTATTTTGTGGGTCACATTCCTTCGGTTTCTTTTATTATCTGAAAAGTTTCGATTAATTTCTAGTGTTATTTATGCATGGTGGAAATTAGTATGAAAGGGGTTTTCCCTTTACTTCTCTAAATCTGTAAACCAAACATAGTCTGATGGAATTCTAAAATGGTAGCTTTAAGAGCTTAATATGGTTCTTACGCAATTTCTGCCGATGCATTAGCAGCCCTAGCCTGTGCACCAGTAACAAGAGAGTAGAACCTATTTTCTGGCAATGGCTGAGAAACGCCTGCTCCCTAAAGTTGAAGAAGAAAGATAAATACAACGTCAAACCAAAAAAATCAAATTATGAGTGAAAAAATAAATAAAAAAAAGTACTAAAATATTGATAGGGGGAAAAAAAAATTGAACCTTGAGACGCAAACCACTGCCAAGATCAACATAAGCAACAATGTCGCGATCTGTAGTACTGGCGGCAATGGTTATCATCCAAGGTGCAATATTTGAGACAGTTCCAGGAGCCGGCCCTTCATTCCCAGCCGAGGACACCACCGCTACGCCATGTTTTGCAGCATGAAACGATCCGATTGAAACTGAATCCTGAAGGTAGTCACTTGGGGGGCCACCAACTGATATGGAGATCACATCAGCACCGTCATATATAGCCAAATCAATAGCTTTTAGAATGTCAGCATCGAAGCATGTGCCTAAACCAGTGGGCCAGCATACTTTGTACGCAGCCAAACGGGCTCTAGGAGAGCCACCGACTGCTGTTCCGTTGCCAATACCAAAGATATTTGCTCCGGGGACAGAGTTTCCACCGGCTGTTGAGAGTGTATGAGTTCCGTGGCCTTCATAGTCGCGGGCCGAGATCTGAGTAGAGTTGAATGTAGTGTTGTATAGAGCCAAGTAGGTCGCATATCCATTGCTGAAGTACCTAGTTCCGATAAGTTTCCTACAAAATATTTTTCACCCAAAAAAAGCCAAAAATGTCAAAGTGAAGATCAAGATTGAAGAAATAGAAGCAAGAAGTAGGGAAATTAATTAAAAAATACAAAAAGATTATTAATTTTATTGCCATTACTTCCTTTATAAAAATGTTAGTAATCCGAAATATTTTGTCAAGGCTTTGTTTGGTTCGTGGATTTTGTGTGAGAAAAGGGAGGGGAATGGAAAACTGGCTGGAAAACTAGTCCCATGCGTAACCAAGCAAAGCCTAAAGAACTCTCATTAGCCCATGTGCTATGTGAGTCTAACACTGATCAACCTTGTCTATTTTTATTTTTTATTTTCAGGATCTTGGTCATGACTCATGAGGCTTTTTATTTGAGAGTCCTTATCCTTCTAATGTTTCAAGAGAAAGTTTACTTTTAGCAGAATTATTGCTGGGCACATGAATAGAACAACTCGGATTTTTTAATTTGCCACCAAAAAGTCAAAATAAATGTTAATAATATCCATTTCTATATCAACATCACCTATTTAGGTAGGGATTAAAAAGAAAAAAAGGGAACATACCTATTGCAAACGATTCCATCTTTTGTTTCACAGATCCCTCTCCACTTTGATGGAATGGGTCCATACCCTTTGTCACTAAAGCTCTCTGATTCAGGCCACACTCCTACCAAAGTCATAACAAATTATGAATCTCACTTGTTTAGGGCTCTCGCATGGTAACATTGTGGTTTTTGGCTTTCAGTTTTTGTTTTCATTTTGGATTAGTCACACTCAACTTCCAATACAAAAAATGGAAATAAAAACTAAAAACTTTCAACTTAAAAAAGAAAAACTTAAGGAAATTGAAATTCAAAAGGGGGAAAAAAAAAACCCACCAAAGATGGTGATTAAATTACCAGTATCAATATTTGCAATGATAATATCTTCGCCAAACCGGGCCTTCTTCCATAATGAACTTGAGTCAACAACACCATTGGCATTTGATAGGGAAAGAAATTTCCATGAATGGGTTGTGTGTAATTTTCTCTGCTGATTTGGGAAAACTGACACCACCTTTGGATGTTCTGCAATTATAGCAACCAAATATTTATACATTTAGTGATACAAAATTGAACTAACATAAAGGAAATAGGAGGAAAAAAATGAGAGGTATTGAAAATGTTGTACTTGCAATCTCAGCTACGTGTTCCTCATCAAGAACTGCAGCAAAACCATTTATATTTCGTCTATACGAATAAAAAATGGCGTCTTTGGCTTCCTGTTTGCTGCATTAAAAAATTTGGGAAAAATAACAGAATGAGACAGTTACATTGCAGAAAATTTTTTATAAAGTGGGAAAAAATTAATTAAAATTCAAAATGCCCAAAATTTTGTACCTTCCCAAGAATGATCCAAGGAATTCGAGCTGCGAATCTGTCACTTTCTGAAGATCATCCTTCGTAATTTTCGGGCCGTGTGATTGTGATCCCATATAAACAATATAAGACTATTTGAAAAAACACAATGAAAGAAAAAAGATTATATCAATACCATTCCATGAAATGGTAAAATGAAACTAAACTAAGAATTTGTAACAGAATTTAGCAGATTGTTAATAAAAGTTGAAGAAATATGAAGACCAATGTGAACCTTTTTCAGTGCAAAAGTTGGTGTTTGGCATAGAGAGAAGAGAATGAAAAGTGCAAAGGAAATTGAAATCCTCCAAGACAACATTTTGCTTTCAGTCATTGCAAAATTCTGTATTAGTGTTAAAAGAAAGAGCTCAAAGGGGCTGTCCTCCTTCCCCACTTGTTTTGTAATGAACATAGGGGGGAAGAAACTGTTTCTATATATATATATATGTATGCATGCATGCATCAATATCTATATATGGAAGAAAACTTAAATGCAAAGGGTTATATATTGTGATGTCCCAATCCAATAAAAACTCTATATGGATACATCTGCCCCCTATTTCCATTTCCAGGGGAATCTTTTCACGACTCAGCAAAAACTCCTTCCTACTTAGCAAAAATTTTAAGAGTAATTTTATACCCACACTAAATTTCACACCCAACAATTCTGGCCCTTGATTCTATTGGGTCTCATCTGAATCTCACATGGGTTCTACATATGACCCACATGAACAAGGGTCAGGATGTGTGGGGTATGAAATTGGGTGTGAGTTTAGCATATTTTTGAAATTTTAAACATGGATAAATTTCCACGTGGTGTACTAACTATTTAATAATATTTACTATTTACTCATATATATGGAGAGAAATGAATCCGCCGAGAAATAATCCTTTCCTAATTTGTTTCTTGTACTAAATATTTAATTATGATTATGGGAATTTGGACATGTGCATATATTTAAATTCAAAATTAGAAAGAACCTGAGGGAAATCATGCGTTTCTATGTCTAGGTACAGATACATATATCAGAGAGGAATTATAGAGTGGTATGCAATTAAGGAATTAAGGGGAATTCTTTGTTAATTCATAATAATTTTTGTCATACATGGCCACTTGAATGAGTGTTAAAACACACATTCTCAGATAGAAAAATCATTTAAGGATAAAATCAGAGTCAACAAAACCACAAGGAATGTACGTGTAATTAGGTCTAACCTCAAGGGGTGGTCAAAGTAGCTATCCCCTTCATGTAATAGCGATGGCCAAAAAGAGAAAGGCACATGAATTCTTCTAATGAGGCTTGTCATCATGTTTTGCCATGAAAATGAAGGAATTGTTTAGCCACTTAATTAGAGAGTTCGGATTTGATCTTAAGGGGCACGAACTTATATGGGGTCGACCGCTGACCTGATTTCTTGTTCGATAAAAATATTGTAATTTATTTATTTCTAGTATTTTAAAAAATTTACAGTTTTTCGTGAATTTCACATTGCAGGATAAAATATAACTATTCAAAGGCAATCAACCTCGAGAATTCACTTTCTAGCAACTCTTAGACCTAATTTTTCCATCTCTCTTTCAAACAAAATTTTGTTTATATACTTAATTTCTTTATTTTGTTTCACTACTTTCACTTATAAAACAAAGAATACTTGTATATTTAACAAGGATATCTATAGGGGCTTATCTATATGAGGCTATTAAGTAATTAAATATGATGTTAATTTGGCGGGAAGTTAAAAAAAAAAAAAAAAAATTGGACCAGAGAGAGATTTCTGAATTTAGAAAAGGGAAAACTAATTTTTTTTTAAAATTTTATATGGGGGAGGGGGATGAGGTTCGAACCCCGAATCTATGCATTCGAGGAGGGAACTTATATATGTCAATCTCTTTGTCACTTGAGCTATACCAACCTATGCGGAAAAACTAAAATTTTAGCCGGTACACAATACATAAACCATATACAAATATGATTTTGAAAAGTTGAGAGGGGTACGTGTCACCTCCGCTACATGTACATGCCCCCTGCTCTTAATATTTGCATTAAAGTCATGCAATATTGATTGAATTGAGAAATTATACCTTCACACCCGTCCATGTGAATTCTTATGTGATTTGAGTTTTTTGTGGGTCTCACATGAGTCCTACAATAATGAAAAGGTTACAATAGTATGACAGTTGCATGGAATAATTTCTCGAATTGGAGAAAGAGAGAGATTTTTTTCCTTATCACATCCTTATTGGAATAATTCACGATGAGGGATAAAATGTTAAAATGCTTTGAAATTATAAACTTAGTCATTTTAAATTCTTAGAACATTCAATAAGTAAATGTATGATCTTTTAGTATCACGCTCCGACGTAGCATAAATATGGAAAGCGTTTAATTTCTTTTATGGACTCGTAGGTCGCGACAGTTTGAAGGATCGATTCCGTCCCAAACGTCAAACAACATAAAACCATAATCAGAGTAGAGCAATCAAGGCTTATAAAACTTTCTAACTTAATAAATATTACAGCACGGGATCAACTAAGGCACACTCCGCCTGAAAACAAAATAATATCTATTGTCTATTACAGTCATCCTTATTACAATAACAGTTCATAACCAAAGACATGTAATAATAATAAATTCCTCCTCAGTATTGATTCATTTCGCGTAGTCGTAAGGTCCAGTCTGATCATAACCTGAAAAGCCTAGACACGAATGTCTAGGACGCATCAACGTAGTCAGCTTCAAGAAGCTGGTGAGTATTAAAAACATGAACTCGAATGTAAAACATACTCATTAACAATTTTCCTTTTTTTCAGTTTCATAAATCAACGGTTTAACCATAGAAATAAATTCAATTTATAAAACGGTGATGATAATATTAAAATCTTCAATTCATAAAACATATGACCGTATATGAGACCAATGTAACCATTCTCATCTTATTGACTCTTTTCTCTCGACAACACAATACCCAACACTCTAACTCTAGTATCTTTGAAATGCTCCGATAGTCACACTTTAGCACAGAGGTATCATGGAGTGTCTTTGCCTCACACTTTAGTACGGGGTACCAGGGAGTGTCCAATGCCTCACACTTTAGTACCTAGTTTGCCTCACAAATACCGGAAGAAACCTCACACAGTATCCAGACTCAGGTACTAGGGAGTGTTCGTAGGCCACACTTTAGCACTACTATGGGTGCTAGGGAATGTCCAAGTTCGGCGTCACACACTTTAGCGCTACCATGGGCGTCAGGGAGTGTCCAATTTTGCCACTGTCGCATTTCAAAGACACTCTAGCCGCCATCTCAAAAACATCACACTTTGGTACACAATTACCAGGGAGTGTCCAAACACAATCTCAACTATATACTCTTTTCCACACTGACCACCACTCACCATGCATGCACAACTGACTCCACATGTATGCTATATGACTTAATACAGAAATATAAAGTACTGGGAACGATAACCATAGATGTACAAGAAGAAATCAAATCTTATAAGAAACAACCAGTGAGTTTATCAAAGAATGCTTTAATATGCTTTTATCGCTACTAGAACACAAGTGGGTCTACTTTGAACCAATGCCCTAAAAAATGAGTTATAATTTTTGTGCATGAATTACATATCAAAAGAAAGGTCTTTGAGTCTAGTTTCCAACACTTCAAACGGTGCACGTTTTTGAGCTTACTAGAGGAAGTTATAGCCGTTTTACTAAAAGTCGTCAGTGCTGAAAAATGCCAATCGATTGGCAAAAGTGTCAATCGATTGGTATACATGCCAATCGATTAGCAACAGTAGTTTCTCCCCTATTACGAATTTAAAGTCTATTTTTGACCCATTTTTCGAATGCAAACATTACTTGTAATATATGGTTCTCTCCATTTTTCCGCAAGGATCATGAATATGTGATCAGTTTTAACTAATTTCAATTGTAGCCCTCAGATTTTATGAAAAACCGAGAGGTGATGAAATTTTATTTTTAATATACGTCGCGATATGAATGAATTAGGCTTTAATACTTGAACCGTAGTCTCTACGTACTGTAATCTTTCATATTTATCTAACAAAACGGGTTTTGGTTAAGTTTGAGAAATTATTATTTCAAGCTTCAAGCTTCCATGGATGAACATAACAATGGTGATTCACAATTACATATATGTAAACAGTAAGTAGAGTATGGATTACATTCTGAGTGAGTTCAAAATACTCACTGTGATTGTAGCTTAAGTGTTTGTTGAGAGAGAATAAGAAATCCAACTCTTGAAGCTCTTGGCTATGGAGTCATCAAGCTCTCTCTCTAGAAATAAATTCTGTAAATGAATTCTCCTCTGTACTCTATCTTTTCTCTCTATGTATTATCCAGATTGTGTGAGTTGTGAGAGTGTATGTCAGAGAGTTATATATATAAGAAAAACCAAGGACCTGGGCTCCAAGTCCCTTACATCTCACTCTACAAATTAACTAATTTTTCAATTTACATATATACATTTTATACACAGCTTATATACGTATATAATTTACATATACACAACTTATATACGTATATAATTTACATATATACAGATTATATATCACATACACTCCAATTGGTTTTGTAGGAGTTGTTAGGCTAAGCTAGGGCCAAATAAGGATGTTTTAGCTTATGGCACTAGTTTAACACACATATACATAGGCATTGCCAAACAAGGCATATGCAAATTGTCTAGAAATTTATTGAGGTGTTTGGGAAAATAGCTTATGTCACAAAATTAACACAACACACTAGGTGCATTCCCAAACAAGCCTAACAACATCATTGGTCAATTTAAATGAGCTTAAAAGCAAGTGTCAAATTTAATTTGATAGAGAATCCTAAATCTGTGGGAGTCAAATCGCGGCGTGGACAGTTTTCGTTCATCAATTGGTATTAACGTGGTGCGGTGATTACTACAAAAATACTAGAAAATTTATATTATCGTAAGAAATAATTTTCTGGTTAAATAAAAATACAGTTTGAGTTGAAAATAAATACTTTCACCGTTTTGAAATATAGTTTTGAAATTCAGCACAGGCATTTTTTAAATTTATGAAAATTATAGTTTGACCCCAATTAGAGAATTGCTAATAAAGTAGAAGCAAGTGCTTACAAAATAAAATTATGAAAATCACATTTAATGAATAAACGAAAAATACAGGTTGTTACATCCTTGCTCCCTTAAACAGGATTTCGTCCCCGAAATCTAGACTAACTAGTCATGAAACAACTCTAGGTACTTCTTCCTCATATCAGCTTCAACTTCCCACGAGGCTTTATTCTTGTCATGATAATTCCACTGAACCTTCACCAATGGAATATCCTTATTTCTCAATTTTCTTGATACTCTGATTCAGAATCTTCACAGGCCTCTCCTGATAAGAAACGTTATGACTCGTCTCAATGTCATCAAAACTTACCACATGTGAGGGGTCTCGTATATATTTTTTCAGCATGCTAACATGAAACACATTGTGGACCCCATACATCTTTGGTGGTAGGGCAAGTCGATAAGCCACTTTTCCAACACGATCCAATATCTCGAATGGTCCAATGAATTGCGGGGCTAACTTTCCTCACTTGAGACCAAAACGCACCACTCTTCAGGTCGGTGAAACCTTAAGAAGTACGTGATCTCTGACACTGAACTCCAAATCCTTTCGGCAAGGATCGGCATAACTTTTGTATCTGCTCTGAGCGGTTTTCGTTCTTTCCTTGACCAGAGAAATCTTCTCGTTAGTTTCTCTAACTAAATCTGGTTCCAACAATTCTGTGTCCCCAACCTCTGCCCAACACAACGGGGAATGACATGGTTGTCCGTACAATGCTTCGAACGGAGCCATCCCGATAATAATGTGATAGCTATTGTTATAAGCAAATTCAACCAAAGGCAAATGTGTCTCCCAAGATTCCTTGAAGTCGATGACACAAGCCCTAAGCATATCCTCCATGATCTGATTAACACGTTCAGTTTGCCCGTCCGTCTGAGGGTGAAAAGCAGTACTCATCTTGAGCGAGGTTCCCATAGCTTCTTGTAAACTCTCCCAAAATCTAGACGTAAAACGAGCATCGCGGTCTGACATAATCGACACAGGTGCACCGTGAAGTTGTAATCTTTAATCAACTCCATCCATCTGCGTTGCTTCATGTTCAACTCTTTCTTTGTGAACAAATGTTTCAGACTCTTGTGATCGAAGAACAAATCAAACTTCTCACCGTAGAGATAATGTCTCCAAATCTTGAGTGCAAATACCACTACTACCAATTCCAAATTATGAGTGGGGTAGTTCAACTCATTCGGCTTCAGCTGTCTAGATCCATAGGCAATAACTCTACCATTTTGCATAAGTACACACCCCAATCCTTGATATGACGCATCACTGAAGATAGTGAACTTCTCATCAGGCTTGGGCATAGCTAGTACCGGTGAGGTGGTGAGTCTCTCTTTCAATTCTAGAAAGGCGCATTCATATTTCTCTATCCATTCGAACTTCTAAGCTTTCCTGGTCAGTCCAGTCAATGGTGCAACTATCCTGGAGAATCCCTCGATAATTCTCCTGTAATAACCTGCAAGTCCAAGGAAACTCCTAACCTCTGTAGGGTTGGTTGGCCTAACCCAGTTTGACACAGCATCTATCTTGGATGAATCCACATAAATTCCTTGAGACGAAACCTTGTGTCCCCAAAAACTTCACTTCTTGTAACCAGAACTCACACTTACTGAATTTGGCATACAACTGGTGATCCTTGAGTGTCTGCATTGCAATCCGTAGATGTTGCTCATGCTCTTCCTCTGACATTGAATAGATCAAAATATCATCTATGACGACGATGACAAACTAATCTAAATAAGGCTTGAACACTTTGTTCATCAGATCCATAAACACTGCCGGGGCATTCGTCATTCCAAACGGCATCACCAAAAACTCATAGTGACTAACGGGTTCTGAAGGCAGTCTTAGGTATGTCTTCATTTCGTACCCTCAACTAATGATATCCCGACCGCAGGTCTATCTTGGAGAATGTTGTAACTCCTTGTAATTGATCAAACAAATCGTCAATTCAAGGTAAGAGATACTTATTCTTGATAGTCACTTGGTTCAAGTTGCTGTAATCGATACACAGTCGAAGCGTCCCATCCTTCTTTTTCACGAATAATATTGGTGCTTCCCAAGGCGATGTACTTGGACTTACAAAACCCAGGTTCTCGAGCTCTTGAACTTGTTCCTTTAACTCCAATAGTTTGGCGGGGCCATTCTGTAGGGAACCTTAGTGATCGATGCGGTTCCTAGTATAAGTTTGATACAAAACTCTATACTTCTTTCAGGCGATAAACTAGAAATGTCTTGAAATACTTTTTCGAAGTCTTTGACTATAGGTATAGACAACGCTGTGTACTATCGACTTCGATGTTAGCTAAATATCTCGTGAGGAACATATCTCCTGAAGGGTTACATTGGAAATCAAAGGATTGATTCCCATTGTCAGAGAATGTGATTCTCTTTCTTGTACAATCCAAATTGCTTGACTCTGAGTGAGCCAATCTATCCCTTGGATTATGTCAAACTCCTTCATTGAAAGGACAATCTCAAACCAAAACTGAAAGAGTGGACGACAGAGGCCGTGTGTCCACAACCACTCAGTAGTATTCCCGATGGCAAGGTCAACGGCTTCCACTAGACCAATCGTTGCCCCTATCGATCTGGAGTTTATTTATGTGATGTGATTTGGTGGTTGACAAACACTGAATATTGCACATTTATGTGCCAATATAATAGACATAATGCTCATTTAATCCCCCAAATCCCTAGTTTTATATGCATATTTGAATTAATATAATTTAACAGTGATGTCACTCAAATGCATGTAATTATTTATTTTTACACATTTTATATGTTTAGGTGAAAATGAAGTGAAATAAAAGGAATGAAAGAAGTAGCAACCACACCGAATAATTTCTCATTTTTTTAGTCAAAGTTCACATTCGTTTGGTGAACAAAACTTTCAAAAACAGACAAAGAAAAGAATAAAAAAATCAAAGAAAAAAAACAAAAGAAAACAAAACGTCTGACAAAATCTTGAAAACTTAACAAATGATAATATTATATATATATATTTATATTTGTTCTCTCTCTCTCTCTCTCTCTCTCTCTCTCTCTCTTTGAATTTCTTTTGCAGGGTTTGTCAAAAATCTCTGACAACCAGTTTGAAAAAAATTGAGACGAGCTGAAGAAATTAGGCGAATGATTGAACACGCGGAGGAAAAAATGGGCGCATGACGAATGAAGTGATGAATTCATCACATAATTTTGCCTATAAAAGAGACAAGCAAGAGAAGCATAAGAAAGGAGCCATCAACACAATACACAACTGAAAGAACAGTTTGCAATCACTGTTAGGGAGAGAATAGTTTAGGGGAGGTTATCATGTGAGCACTTCATATTGTCCCTAGAAATAGGAAACTTTAATTTTTCTTTGCCTTTTCTAGTTCTAGTATTTGTAAAATTTTACTTTTATGTAATTGATGATTTCATGTTCAAAAATATGTAGCAAAACTTTGTGGATTGTATTTCTTAAAATAAAATATTTGTTTTCTTGTATGACCTTTGTCAATTTGTAGTAGTAAAATATTCCTATTTAAATTTAGATTTAATATTTTTAGTCTAGTAGTACTTATAGTTGCCCCCTAAAATAGTTAGAAACTCCAAATTTTAAGTTTTTATAGCAATATTATTATTCACTAGAAGACAGATTTTGCAAGTAAATATCATATTTCTTAGCCACGTAGTTGTTGTAATCACCTACCAAAGCCCCAAGCACACCATATTCATTTCTCACTCCAAAAGTATATTTGGATTTGGTTTGGCCTTATTTGTGTTCTTGGAGTTCAACCACTGTGACCCCACAAGAATCCAAAGTCAAAGGTTTAGTATTTTATTTTTGGTTCAGTATTTCTATTTATGTATATTTTATTAGCCTAGTTGTACTAAACTTTGTTATTTTGCAGATTCCACAAATTCAACCCCAGCTCATGTTAAGTAGGAAAATAATATATTAATATTATATTCCACCATTACCTTAGTTTTATAGCTTTAGTTTTAATTGAGCAGTCACTGTTTACACTTATTTAATTTATCTTTTATTTTTATTTTAAAGACAGTTTCAAAATGGTAGGCTAAAACTTTAATTGGGGATATGTAATAAAAACTTAGAAACCACAGCTTCTGTGCACTAATCTTAAATGGGCAAATTTATCTAGATGGGTTGTTTTTTCCATTTATGGCCAAAAACATCTATGTATCTATAGTTTATGACCATTTAACATGTTTATATACTATGGCAATATTGGGGTCAAAAGAGTACATATTTGAAATAAAAAGCCTAATTATGTGGATTGTCAAACTATGTCTTTTGTCATAAAAAACACCTAGCATACTCAAACAACTCATATGACAAAGTTAATATTTCAAATATGTGTTTATATATATTTCTATCCAATAATGGATAGGCAATTGTGTAGTGGCAGAGTGGTGGGGACTGGACGCCGAATAACCCACGTCCGCGGCGGGGCACGGTTCGAACCTGGCTACTGTCCAATTGCCTTTTTATTTTTCTTTAAACCAAACGACGTCGTTTCATATCAAACCTGACACACTTGATATGACCCTGACTAGTGAAAGTTTATTTTTAAATAAAGAATGACTCTGCGGTCTTAAATGCCAAATGCTTTTCAAATGCACAAAAGTTGTGGGATTTAGTGTTGGTTTACATATTCCCAATTCCTTTAAATCATTTCCTCTAGTTAATTAATATTTCCTGTTTTATAATAGTTTTGCTTAAATATCTGTATTATTTCCATCTTTAGCTATTATTAAATCTAAAAAGTTTATCTCACAAAAATTTAGCTTTTATTTATTTTTTTTCATTTTCTTACTAGTATCTTAGTCAATTTATTTTGCACTGTGAAAATCTTTACCATAAACTAATTAGAAAAAAAATAGCTTTAATTACTTTTATTGCAAAACTATAAAAATTAGTAGTTTAGTAAAACCCCACAAAAATCCATCATCTTTTATTTTCTTTTTAGTGACAAAATAGTTATCTGCCTAACTTTATAAAATTTTATTCCGTTCCCTGTGGGTTCGACATGGACTTCCAGAACTTTATTACTTGTACGATCACCTACACTTGGGTGTGATAAGAAAATGCGTCAATATATAGGATGTCGTCAGTGGTAGACCCTAGATCTGAACCCAGAAAGAGGAGTGAGAGAGCCTGAGCTCTTCCAAAATAAGCCCAGGATTCCAAGGTTTCAACACAAGATGGTGGCCCATTACTGACCATGGTGCTTGGATGGTAACTCGATGGAAGTCGTGAAGGTTGTCGAAAGTGAACACAAAAGTATTGGTTTCTATTTCCGCAATTGTTAGGTTGCCAGCTGAGTTCCATGCTCGAAGTACAATGGATTTGATAGCTTGAAGCTTAGGGGGCGCTCTGCAATAGCTTTCCCAACTAAAAGATTGGTAGGTACTTCTCCTCCACTATCATTCTCGAGGGACAAGCTCTCGTTTTTTATATTAATTGGGACAGGTCAGTATTGAAGTGCTCCATCAAGACTCAGGGGTGAGTAGGTAAGAAAGGGGGGCCACAGAGAAAGGCTGTAGAACAGGTCAAAAAGAAGTGGGACAGGGAGCTAGGGAGGCTTAAAGGAAGGATGAGAGAAAAAAAAAAAAAACAAGCGACTAAAGGGGAAAAAGAAAGAGGATGAGGGAAGGGAAACGGCACAAGGTCACCGGCAACACCAAAGGAAAGATGCTACAGGGGAGTGTGGGTTAGACGAGGAGAACACGCTATCTGTTGTATTTCAGTGGGTTGAGCCTTTTAATTTATGTTACTTTTTAAATGACTCAATGTAATTTATGTTATTTTATAAATCACTGAAACATTTGTCCAACAAAAGTGTTTTTACTTCAAGTATGGTAACTATTAAATTAAATTTTATTTTTATTGAATAGCTTTTCTTTATTAAAACTTAATAGTCCAAAAGCCTAAAACCCGGCCCTGAACCCACACACCTAGGGCCTTTGGATGGACTTATGACCCTCATTTCCCAAGTCCGACCCAATCAACGCCCCAAGCCTATCAATAGCTCGCCAACCACCAATCGGGCCGGGCCAAATTTCCATGCCATCCCTTCGTCTTGTCTTGGATATATCCTTTAGGTCACGTTAGGAAGGCGGAGGGGGATTGGACAATTAATCTCATTTAATTGATAGTTCGGGAACTAATAATACCACATCTCTCTTGGTTTAACATAGTCCCCCATATACTTTTAAAATGGACAATTAGTCCCGAGCAAAGGGGTCTTGCCAAACTCTGGACTATTCAATTAAATAAGACTATTAATCCAATTCCACAATATTCCCTCCTTAATTATGCAAAACAAAGGAGGCCTTAGAGCCCTAAAACATGACATAGCACACAAAATTTGCATTTGTAGAATCCCTTTAGCGGTTGGTCCAACAACACTAGTGCCCTATGAACTTGATAATTTATTCACCTTTGCAGATTCAGGCATGGAATATTTTATTTATTTAATAAATAATGAAATTAGGCGCTTGTTGACACAATGGCAGATCCAGGAGTTTTGTCTAAGGGGGCAGAAACTTATGTAGGGGTTCAGGGGCAGCGCCCTAGTCCCGATTATTTTAAGCTTGAAAGCGTTTTTTTGAAAAGTTAAGAGGCAATTAAGGGATAAAAATGAATAAAGTATGAAATATGTAAGGTGAAAGAATTATTTTGAAAAGGTGAGGGGGCAAAATGAATAACGTATGAAATATATAAGGTAAAAGAATTATTTTGAAAAGTTGGGGGGGCAATTAAGGGACAAAAATGGCTAATGTATGAAATATATAAGGTAAAATAGTGATTTTGAAAAGTTGAGGAGGGGCAATTAAGAGGCAAAAATGAATAATGTGTAAAATTTATAGGATAAAATAGTAATTTTCAAAACTTGAGAGGGGGCAACTGCCCCCTCTTGTCCCTATGTGCGTCCGCCCATGGTTGACAGACATGACCTTGATATTTCACAACAGCAAAAGCTTCGTGCACTGCCTACCTATCTTTCCTTTTTTTATTTCGAAAAGGATTTAGGGTATGTTTGATAAGTCAATTAAGTGCTGAAAATGAAAAGATTCAGCACTTATTATTTTTCAATGCATTTAATAACATACCACTTGATTGAAAAAGCAACCAAAAAATCACTGAAAATTGTAAGTGAAAAATTTCTACTGAAAATAATCACTGAATGCATTCTATTTCAGTAGTTGAAGCACTATTTTCAGTATTCAAATTCAATCACTTAAAATTTTCATTATTCAAAATCAAACATTTAATTTTTAGCACTTAATTTTCAGTTTTATCAAGCACACCTTTAGTTACTTTTTCTAATATTTAAAATGTAATTCGTCCACATATACTTATATACATCTATATATATAATATATAGATAGACTAATAACATCTTAGAACGTATATGATGAAAAATACTAAGAGAAAGCATTAAAGTGGTGTTTTTTTTTTTTTTTTTTTAGAATAAATTTGAGACGGATGGTCCGTACTCCCTTTACATTACGGCAACCAATCACAGATACACACGACATAAAATTTAGTGCAAAGTTTCGCAGTCCTTTTTAGTTAATGTTGACCATGAGATAAGTATAGTAAAATATGCGGCCCACGTGTTAGAATAGATAATTAGTAACTCAACCCAATTCATTGGGAAATTATTTGGTGAGAGTATCACACCATATCATTATATTGATTTGATATGACGCACCAATTATATGAGGAGTAATACTTGGGGCACAACCAAAGCCACAACTTTTTTTGCACAACCTTCATTTTGTGTCTATCTCTCTCCTAGTGGGCACTGTGGGGTCACTGGTGCTGTGGGACCCATCAAGAGAGAGATAGACACAAAATGAAGGTTGTGCAAAAAAGGTTGTGGCTTTGGTTGTGCCCCAAGTATTACTCTTATATGAGATCATGTAACTATTAAAATTAGAGAGTTATGACAAATAGAGAATGATGCGCCCCTGGAAATAGGGGGCATGACTTATTGTCATGCAACTTCATATATCTTAGTGGCCAAATGACTCTATGTTATTGGGGCGTCCCACAACGTTATCATGATAATACGATGTGACGGGCTTACTGAATAATTTCTAAAGTAATGGATGTCAGATCACTTAAATATAGTGGGCAATTACTTGTAATGACGTCCACCATGGAATATGGGGCTAAATAAAATCTTCTAACTGGAGCATCAGATCAAGTCATCAAACTAGCATTGTATGACTATCCATCTGAATAATTTCTCCATTGAACAAACTGTCATGTGCAACGCCAAATGTTTTGTTGTGTTTCATGATTGGTTGCCGTAAAATACTGTGGGTATGGATCACCCGTCTAAAATTTAAAATTTTTTTTTTGGTGGATAGACAAGCCATGCGATGTAAAAACTTCCACCCAGTACTAGAGAAAGCTTATGTTTCTATTTTTCTTTTCTTTTTAATTATACCTAAAGTAAAATTTTAATGCTCTGTTAGTACCAGTCCGGATCTTAAGCGGGTGTCAAAAGACGGATTTTGGGACGGATCACTTTTAACGACGAAAATATGGCTTTTAGTGACGAAATTTTTTGTCGCTAAAAATCATTGTTTTAGTGACGAAAAATTTTGTTGCTAAAAGCGATATTTTCGTCGCTAAAAGTAGTCCGTCCCAAAGTCCGCTCCTTCACACCCGCTTAAGATCCTCACTGCTGTTAGTACTATTCAACGTTAAATATTTACCGAAAAATATTTTTACATGTAAATTAAACCATTCAGGCAACTGGAATATATTCACTTTTTGATTCCAATTAAACCATGAGGGAAAACATGTGATAAGCAATGAGATTTGAACATCCCCACCATTAACATTATATACATTTCTCAAAATCCCATCTCACCCACCAATTATTAGGATTTTAGCCCCCCATACATACACATACTAACCTCCCCAAAATGAAGCTTAATTTGGTCAAATTCTACTCTTGATTTCGCCCAAAATGCCATATCATCTCTCCAAACTCAATCAACTCAAAAAACATAAAAAATAAAAAACCACTGTTCTAATTTCAATACCCCATCCCCCTTATAACTATACTATAGCATGGTAGTGTCTTTGAAGGCCATGGCCAAAAGCCCCTCTTTCAGACCAACCTTAGTAGCAAAGTCTTCTCTGCAGTAATAAGAAATACCCGGCAATGGCTTGAACCCAACCGATCTCTTCCGGGTCGGGTCCTCATCAACCGAGCTCTTTTTAGCCGTCGATTCATTGATGGTTCGCTTATAAGAGCCAAACCACTTAGCTTTCATGTACCCAAATCTCCTCCAAGGTGGCACATCCATCTCGTTGCACTTCATGGACTCTTTCATGGCATTGCACATTAGTCTAACAATTTTCTTTAGCTTTTCCACTTTACCCACAAAAATTTGGGGGAAAATTTGGATCAATGAGGTGTAATTGTTTGTTGGGCGAGCTATTTGGAATTCACTTCCTAGAAAAACTTCAATTATGTAGCGAGTGCCTGAAATGTTTATATCGATGTATTCATAGTCACCAGATGGAAGGCGACCGTTTCTTTCCCACTTTGATTTGCAGAGACCTGTAAAGTCGGAGTTCAATTAATTACACTACGAAGCAATGCATGCACCATATATGTACACTACACACATTAACATGTACTAGTATTGGCATTGCCATCTATATGAGCAATGGTATAAATAAATGATGTACATGTATAGCAATTTTTTTTTTTTTTTTATATATATATCATGTACATGTGTATGGAAAATAGTGTAATTTGAACTTGGCCAGACATATTTCGTTACGCATTTTTTTACTCTTTTAAAATTTTGTTGATCCACGTATGTGACACGTGGTTTGTACATGTGTCTCAAAACGGTAAAAAAAATATAATTTAAAATGTATCCACATATTTTTCTAATAAATTTGAGGGTTGGAGTTCAAGCAAGTTTTGGCACCTCAAAATTCAAATTGATGCTCTTTATATGGGTAAAATCAATCTTATGCATGCTCATGCAACTAATTACAACAAATGTAGCTTCTCATATCAATAGCCGATAAACGCAATTTCTTGCAAACTAGGGACAATCCAAATGAACAATTATCTGACTTTTTCCTCCCTGTTTTAAACCAAATCTCTATAGCTCCAAGAAGTTTTTGGGTACTTTAGGATACCACATACATGTAGCTTGCACGGGTTCCACTTTGAGTCCGGATCCTTGGCTGCCATTGTGGGCATCTATTATGGGTGGCTACTTGCAGAACCGCACATTATTTTATTTTATTTTATTTTTATTATTTTTTATTTTTTTATTTTGAAAAAATACAAAAAAAAAAATATAAATAAAAATAAAAAAATAATTGTACTTACTGCAAGTGACCACACGGGTGACGACTGTCGAAGATTCAAAATCTTACACTTTTAGGTGTGGGTTCCATCCGAAAGACCACTTTTTTTTTTTGGCAGAGGAGGAGGAAGGAGAAAATATCCACTCTCATTGTTGATGATTGCTCTCAATGTGGATATGTATATGTATATATATACATATATATATATAGGTAATATATGGTCAATTGTCCTATGTGTATGCAAAATTAAGTATGCTCTTTAATTATTTCAATTCATTAAATAAAACAAGAGCTCAAATTATCAAAATCTTCCAGTGATCATGAACAAAAATGATGACATATTACATAAATTAACACGCGTCGATTCTTGAACGGGTTGAATGAATCATGAATGTGAAGATATATACAAACATTATACATATAGATCGAGAGAGAGAGAGAGAGAGAGAGAGAGAGAGAGAGAGTGACGCTCACCAGCATCAAAGCCTCTGTCACGTAACCGAGTCATTAACCGGCGTTTAAAAGCCGACCCGACCGACCCATTCCCCATAGACCCGAACGCCTTTTCCGTCTCAGCTCGAATGTTTTCTGCCACGTCATCATCATCATCGTCGTCTTCTTCGCTGCGTATCAAACTCAATAACATGTCCTTCATATCAGAATCAGAACAGTAGCTTTCTGATTCATTTTCATTTCGTTCTTTTTCATGATCAATCCCATCTCTGTCTCGATTAATTTCTCTGATACCCTTTTCAATGAACGAATTGACTAGATCGGAGAGATCTTCGTCGGAGCTCTCCTCCGGCGAGTGCTCGCTGCCGCTGCTCTCGCAGGGACGCCGTTCCAGAACAGCTTCCTCGAAAACTGCCGCCACCCTCTTGAACTTCACCGCCATTTTTGACCCTTTTGGGGCTTAATATTTAGTATATGTTTTTATATATGGATTGGTTGAGTCAAGAGAATATGATTGAAGTGAAGCAGACCCAATTTGGGGCGCTTGTGCTTATATATATATATATATAGAGAGAGAGAGAGAGAGAGAGAGAGAGATAGAGAGAGAGATTGCTTTTTTCTATGGATGTTGGGATTATGGTGATAGAGTGTTCACATAATTAGTCAATTGATGGACCCCAATGGGAAGAATGAAGACATATATATTCATGGTAAATACAGACGCCGTTATATGTGATTGTATAAATGTATGTATGTATATATATATATATGTACGTATGTGTATAACATCATATATACGTATCTTTAGAATGTATATATTCAAAACTTGTACCCCAAGTATGAATGAATCTAGCCATATATTCGTTCAAGTTCTATGCTTCTTTACTAAAGTGAGCGTGAGCCACTTGATGAAATGATCAAGTCGGTTCATTTTCTTAACACGGTTCTTTTTTAGTAGTGCTACGCGTACTCCAAAATTCACACTGAAATTCACATAGGACAATCGTAATCGTTGATTTCGGTGGGATTCGCGTGGACCCATGTGGAATTCACAAGAGCTCCGCCTAAATCAACGGCCACGATTATTCGGTGTGGATTTCAATGTGGATTTTGACGTGTGCCTAGCATTATTGTTTTTTTTTTTTGGATATTAATTCTTAACATGGTTATTTACATTGAATTTATTTAATATACACGCATGTACAACTTAATAAGGTGAGACCCACTCGATGGAATTAATGATCAATTAAGTCCATTGATTTTCTTAACATTTCGGTTTTTTTTTTTTTTGTGTGATTATTCTAGACATAGTATTTTTTTTTTAATACATATATTTAATTCATTTACTAAAGTACCAATTATAGACATAACCACTTTTAGGGGTAATTATGGTTTTGTCCATTTTAGAGTAGTTTTTAAGCATTAGGTCCAACAAAGAAATGTTTTTTAGTGAAAAGTTCCGCAATGTACAAATGGGCAACAAAATCCCGACGAGTTTGAGAAATTTGACAAACTTTGCTTATGAAATTTCTCAAAACATAGAAACGTTGGTGAAATATCTCAAACTCGTCGGAATTTTTTTGCCAATATTTATATTGAGAGACTTTTGACTAAAAAAAAGTTTTTATTGTGTCATTTCACCCCAATTTCTTTTTCTACCGGGGGACTTAACACTAATTAACCCCATAAATGAGGGTATTACTTTTGAAAATCAATAACAAATGTGAATTGCATATGTTAGAAATTTTATTAACTAATCTTACTATCTAATATATATATATATATATATATATATATGAAAACAAAAGCTTTTGCGTTTGCCACCTAAGCGCCCATGTGGCACACCTCTATGAAAAGTAGTATTAATTGATAAACTAAATATTAAATTAAATGCTATAACATATATCTTTGTATAACATTTAAACTAAACCAATTATATATATATATATATATATATTTACGGATATTAATTAGGATTTAAAGTTTACAACTCAAAATTTAAACTTTATTTCTATAAATATAAACATCAAGAAATAAATATCACTAAATATAGATTTGACTCTTGAAGATTTGAAGAGTCCTACTATCTGTAGGATTCTACGAGAATTTTTATTTTTATTGGTGAGAATTTTTATTTTTATTGGAGAGAAAAAAATCGATTTTGAATTTGTGTAGATAAATCATTTGCAAGATATGGGGAAAGAAAATGGTTAATTTTTTTATTATTATTTTTTTCAATATTGTGGAAGGAGGGAAAGGGTTGGGGTAGAAATTTTGGATTATATAGATATGATGTGATTGGATTGACATATTTATAGCTCATTAGGAAAAAGTGGCTATCATTCTTTAAAAAAAAATGGATATCTGGTGCATTGTGCATTCTCTCATGGACATATAGGTCAACATTTTATATAATTATATGTATTATTTCAATTTGGTAGTTTTTTTTTTTTTAATGAGTAATGCTATGGCTCACAAACTTGGGATATTCCAAGTGTCATAGGACTGATACCGCCTGCAGTGATCTACGGTAATACGACCATTATCACAACATGTGATATGTCGTATGACTGTCACAGTATATGGGAACTAAATTTGGGTTTAAAATTTGAGAAACATGATATTATTTTTAGTATACTCAAACAAATTTCAAAGTTTAGGCACTAATATTGTGAGTGTGATCTCATTGCCTTTTGGAAGATTTTAGCAGTTGTAAATTATAACAAAGCAAAGTTTTGATATAGCACATACAAGAACCAACAAATTTCACAAACTGTGAGTGGTCATATAGTGTGTCAAAAATTAATCATAAATGTGAAAATTGTTACTTTAAAACATTCTTGCATGTTTGATTGTTGTGGTTGTTCTCTTTAGCTTTTTCAAAGGCTTGTTTTTATATATAATACACGTACTAATATGATAAATCATCACAACATTGTTTACTTGAATTATTCTATCATTTTACAATATTTGATTGCTGTGTAGTGTGACAGAAATAATATAGGGTATTGAAAACCTAATCAATTTAACGTTATAACGAGTACTAGATTTTATTACATTGAACTATATCCATCTCTAATATTAAAACAATTTAATAATTTAGGAATATCATGAACATATTATATTGTTTCATTTAGTATAATTATAAAATGACTATAGTGTGCTTACTTAGTTACTGTTAACTTCTGCATCTCCTAGAATACAAGGTGTAGTGATATTGCTAATGAGCGTGCTAAGTTTTTTTTTTTTTCAATTTGCTGATTCATATATGTATATATATATATATATATATATGCATATAATCAACCTATGAAAAACTAAATAACCATTGGTCTGAGTTGTACTTTACATCAATACGTTTTGATGCTATTGAAATTATAGATTTTAAAAGTACAAAATAGGATGACCAATGAAAAGGGGTTGAAAATTAAAATCAAAGTATTGTTTAAAAAAAATTACTTTTCACTTTTTAGATATAAAATTTCCATTAATTTTAATAGTTGTTATAATTTATTGTAGTTATTGACCACTTTGCATCCCGTGCAAACGCACAGGTATACAACTAGTATTCTAATGCTATGGAAGCTTCAAGTGCCACGTGGCGCAAGGAGAGGCAAGGCTAGCAAAATTTTATAATTTTGCTCATGAAATTACTCCAAACACATTTTCTTATTTAGCATTGAATTCCTGATAATAAGTCTACTATTTTATTACAGGTGTTGATTTTGAAAATTTGAAAATTAAGATTTTGTATTATCTATCATATTGACAAACTTTAATTTATTTATTACACTTTAACCATCACTATATCTGATAATAGTTGTTACGTGTATTGCACGGGTTAAAAAAACTAGTTGATTAGATTTTGGAGTACGTACACAGAAATGGAAAATCTATTAATGGAAGTTAGGGGTGATCAAGAAAAATTAAAAATTGATCAAAATCATCAACTTAACCAAATACCGATTGATCAATTTTTTAAAAAAATGCACAAATTTAAACCGACCAAAAACCAACAAACACCGCCTAAAACCACCCCAAATCAAAGTGAACCTCGAGGGGTTTTAGTAAGTAAATAAAAATGAGTTCACTATAGAAACACTAGTCACTCACTGTGTGTAGGCGTAGGCGTACGTAGAGGTGTCAAACGGGGAGGCCCGCCCCGCCCCGTCACATTAACGAGTTGGGCGAATTTTGACGAGTTACGGGACGGGTCGGTGAAATAGACGGGGCGGGGCGAATTGACTCAGTAAGGGATATAGGGTGATTCGCCCCAGCCCACTATTTCGTGGGTCAACGGGGCGAGGCGAGGCGAGGCGACTAACTCGCGGGTTGGTTGGCTGGCGAATTAGCCCGTAAGTTAGCCCGCGAGTTGCTTGCAAAAACTTATTTTTAATTTTAACAAAAAAAAAATTCTAAAAAATAGTTTAATAAAATACTTTATTTAAAAATAGTTTGTTGAAAAAAGTATTTGGAAACTATTTTTTTAAAAAAAAATTATTTTCTACTTAAAAGTTTAATAAAATTGTTTATTAATATATAGTTTATTTGAAAACAATTAAATAAAAATATTTTATTCACGGGTTGGTGAGGCGGGGCGGGGTGGGTCCGCGAGGCGAGGTGGGTTACGAGGCGAGGCGAATTGGTGGCGAGTCGGTGGGTTAGACGAGCTGGGTCCCGGGGCGAGTTGTGGGTTGCAAAAATGGAAGTCGACCCGAACTCATACTCAATGAATTGAGTCACGAGACTCGCCAAATGGCGAATTGGGGCGGGGCGGAGCGGGCCAATTCGCCCCGTTTGACACCCCTAGGCGTACGTGTACTGAGCCACGTACACTAAGTTAACACCGTTCAAACAAGTCTGTAACGTTAATGACTTGTAGAGTCCACACAGCTAAGTGTATTAGCCACGCGATACATAAACCAGTCCACGTGGTGTAAACTTTTCCACGTGGCAAACATCAGTCAGATAGACGCGAACACCTTTTTTTTTTTATTTGTTTGTCCATGTCATCCGGGTCTACGGGATGTGGAGAATAGAAGCAGAGATTTTTTTAGCTAAACTGCAGGGCTTAGGGTGACTAGGTACATTGAATCGGAAATGCATCTAGGTACATTGAATGTTGCTTACTTATTATTGGTGTACATTCAAGAACCAAAATTACTCTTATCCGTACGAGTTCTAATTTTATGAATTTAACCACTCATATTTTCTTCTAGAGTATCTAACCACATTTAGGACTAGATACACACTTTTTTATTTGTAATCCATAGACCCTTTTCTAGTTTTCTTATACATATGCTAGGTAGAAAGCACGTGCCAATTAGAAAATTGTGCTAATTATGATGAATAATGCTATTATATATATATATATATATATATATATATTTAGATTATGACCGGATATACACACCTTTTTAACTCAACTCAACTCTAAAGTTTTATAATAACCGACAACAAAGCTCAATAAAAGTCACTCATTCTGACTAAAGAACAAACATGAGATAAGCAAAAAATCTTCCTTAGGGAAGTCAAACTCTCAATTTTTCCACTGGGAAGAAAGATGTCACAACATTTGCGCAAAGCCCGACTTGGTCTATGTTTCTAAAATTTTGCATTCCCAATAAATCTCAAATAGATGTGTTAGTGAGGCTCACTAGATTTTGATTAGATGATATTGAAGCGGTCTTATTATTAAAAGGGGTCTCTTTGCCATATGTATTTGAGATGCAAAATTTGGGAAGCATTGCATTACTCAATTATAATAGAGAAATGTTACACTTCCAAAATTTTGGATCTGAAATGCTTCCCAAATACATATGGCAGTGGGTCCATAGGATTTTGTTTGGAGGACATTGAAGTAATTTCATCATTATAAAAAGTGATCTTATTGCCCCATGTATTTGAAAAATATTTAGGATATATAATTTGAAAATTCTAACAAATTAAGGACCCTAGTGGATTATTGTGAAAAGCTTTACATTTTGCAGTATTGCGCTTCTTTATTTATGTTCAAAATTCTAGTGTCAAATGAAATGAAATGTGAGAGAGTTTTATGTAATATAAGATAAATTTCAAAAATGAGTAGTTAAAGTATATTGATTTTTGCATAGATTGACATAGCTCAAGTGATAAAGAGCTTGACATATATAAGTCTCCTCTCATCCCCCTCCTCCATTTAATAAAAAAAAAAAGCATATTGACTTTTTAATGAGACTCTTAAAACAATACATTTCAAAATAAAATTAAGGATACGAATTGTGTTCAATATTGTAAAGGGGGCTCCATACCAACTCTACCCCATTGTCATTCAGCTACCGAAAATTCACTTATTTAGAGTGAACTTGAAGGTTAGTACTTAGTAGGACTAGATACACTTATGTTGCATGCATCACATGTGACAAAAAAATTCCATTGAATATTACTTTTTTTTTTTTGGTCCTTTAGATACCACAGTTTATGGGGAAAAAATTGTAATAAGGAACTTACTTCCTTCCTAATCATTCATTTTATTGTCTATGATATTAAAATAATGAAATAAAACATGTTTAGTACTTTTCTTAAGATATTATCGGTTCACATGTGTATCAATACATTTGTACTTGTGGACCAATCACATTTTAAAATTATAGAAAAAGTATTTAAATCTTTTCCCAAACATTTGTTCTGTTCTGTGACTGTTATGTTCAAGTTGGAAAATAATAACTCATGGCAACTTTCCATGCACTACTAATGGAAAACTCTTCAATAATGAGATTAAACTACTAAATCATCGGGAACTAGATTAGGATAAGTAGAATGCTTCAATTCAACTACATTAGAATAAGACACCCAATTATTACCTACAAAAACATCACCAACAGTGGCATACTAACCCAATTCAGCATCATGTATGACACCATCCTCTCTAAACCAAAAACCATGACTTTGTGCAAGTTTAATTTATCAAGAATCCATTACAAAAGAAACAAAAAATATATAACAATAATAATAATGCCTGCAAGAACTTGTGTACTCCAAAAGAAAGTATACAAGAAAGGTCCCAAGCTCATCATTCTCTGGGCCAGTGTGAATCATCTGTTCTCAAATAATCAACACAACACCACACAATACATATGGAGATTATTCAATGTTCTTATAATTCTGCAAACTACCATACTGACAATCTCTAAATATTTAATATACAAATGGGAATACTTAAAAGGCTGAAAATTTATAACTGATTATCTGAAAGTTAAACGTAATGATATAAGATAATACCACCAACAGGGAAAAAGAACCGGAATCATTCGGGATGTGCTAGTAATTCTTTCAATAGCTTTGCTTAAACAAGAAAACTTTCAAAGGAAAAAAGAGATACAAAGAAAGAATCACCCCCACACAGTATATTGCTGTAAATCCCATTATCCAAACCACTTTACTGCTCTATATCTGCCACAAAAGCTCCCAATTTAGGAGGGTAAGATCTCTAGATTATTATGAAGGCAAGGTAATGGACCCCCTGTGAGCTCACAGCCCTCGTAAGTGAGAACAGTTAAACCAAACTCACAGGTACTGGAAAGCATAAGAAAACTGAAAGTCCTAGCCATCCAATTAAAGAAACTAAGTCAACACCAACGAAATCAGAATTCATCGCACTATGAGTTCAATTAAAAAAAAAAAAAAAAAAATCAGTTCACTTGCATTCTGCTAAAAAAAGGGGGAAAACCTCGGAAGAATAAAGAAATGAACTTAGCAGTCTAATACTGCAAACAAAAGGTGTAATTATAGTACACTGCAAAAATGCTATACTTGTACAACTTAAATTCCAATAAGGATCTCACTTAGCAAATCAATACTAAATCATCCTCTAGCCAGCTGAAAAGGAACATGAGCGATTGTCCACCTGCTTTGCTCAGCTCAGAAATCTCTCACAAATTTCCCATCAAAAGAAAAACAATATACTCAGCATCATTTCTTCATCTTCTTTCATTGGGTTTTTGGTTTCTGGATCCTCACATAAGGGAGAACCCCCATAAAATGCACAACCTTTGGGGCCCATCCCCGTTGCTGAGCCCGGCAAAACATCAAGAAAGTGTTAGCGAAGTAAGAATTAAATCCCATGAAGACATGCCACATGGCATGACCCTGTGGGTTGATGGGCCAACGAGATATCTCCTTGCAGAAAACACGATCACATAGCCAACACAAACTTCCTAGCAAAAGGGTTGCTGCATATAACTTCGCAAGTCGTTTTGCACAGACGTCCTGTGTGTAAATATAATACTTGTACATCCTAGGTATGCATAGGAGACAGAGAATCATGTAATGCACCTTGAAGCCAGTGCCAAAACGGATCTGTGAATGGAATATTGCAAAGACAGCACCGTAGAGGAATAGAAAGGTGGGCATAGTACTACGATAGTGCCAATCTGGCGAATAAAGGATGTAGATGTAAAGTAGCATTTCCCATACCATTGGAGTTTCATCACTTTGTTGTTGCCTGTGAATAATTTCAAATATAACCGTCAGGGGTAAATCTCAAATGTCAACAATAAACCACCAAAAAATAAGATCATCATCTCACAGCTTTTTACCTAAATTACTAAGATTTTGGGAGTTTCTTTCCCCTTTTTGGTGACTTTCCCTAAACCAGGCAAATCTAGTATTTAACAAGCCTGAAAGTTAGCTACCCTCAATGAGAGTGAACATGATACACATGTGCCACTAAGCTATCACATGATGTGCTTGCTTTGAGATGGGACACAATTTGATAGTATAATTTTGTACATATATTTTGTTTAGAAATTACAGTCAATCTACATAGTACTTTCTCCCCCAAAAAAAATAATGGACATGGGCACATTCCGTGTGCTGCTTTGGTATATATAAAAAAAAAAAGGTATGGTGGTAAGGTTTCACGTGAGAGGGCAGTGCTTTCCAATGGAATAAGGCAGTGGTGGCAGCAGTAGCTTGGTGAAAGTGAGATGGCGTTAGCAGTGGCTGAGTTTCATCAGAGAGAACCCTATTTCTTGTTGAACTAAGGTGGGTGTGATTGTTGTTTGGTAGTATCAGGTGGCGGTAGTGATGGTTTACTGATGACTAAAGTGGTTGTGAGGGTTAGATTTTTTGGTCCATTTGGTAGGAACAGAAAACTAGAAAGAAGAAAAAGCATGATGGATGGAAAAGACATTCTTCGGAATGAAGGGGGGGTTATTTCTCTTGTCTAGTTCAGCAAGAAGAAGAGAAGTCGTAATGGAAGGAAAGGTCGGATTTTTCATTATACATTGTAAACTTACCAAATGGGACTTTTTCTCTTCTGTCTAGTTCAGCAAGAAGAAGAGAAGTCATAATGGAAGGAAAGGTCGGTTTTTTCATTATACATTGTAAACTTACCAAATGGGACTTTTTCTCTTATTGTTTTACCATTAAAGATCACCCTATCATTCCTTTTCTTAACATTATGACAGCCAATAAAAATGAAGGGTAACTCTCTTCTTGTCTAGTGGAGCAAGAAGGAAAGAACTCATAGCGGAAGTGAACATAGGGTGATTTATTCATTATACATTGTAAACTAAATAAAGGGGGCTTTCTCTATTTTTGTTGTGCTGTTAAAGATCACCTTATCATTTTTTCTTTAAATAATGACAGCCAATGAACTTGCCTGGTTGTATATTTCTCTCCTAGCAAATATACGTTATACAAAATTTCTCCTTCTATCATGCATAACCTTATTGCATTATCCAATAGTCATGTTCCGTAAACTCAAACTCGACAAGGACTTCTGAACAATATAAAGCAACAATACCTTCATTCAGAACTAAAAGCCAAGCATACAAAAGAGATGCATGATCCCAAATGCAAGCTACTTACATAAGATTGAATGTAAATTAGAGACTACAATAACAGGTCTATTTCGATAGTTCACTCTGAGCCCCAATCTTATGCATGTGCAAGACTCGCTAAGTTTCTAAAGAGATAACATCTAGGACAATGAATTTGACAGTTGATCAAAACAATCCCCGTACAAGGTTCACTAGAAAAGTATAACATATAACACTCGAAAAACCTAGTTTCCTTTCCAAGTGACTCCCACAAGAGAAAAGTAGGAAAATAAGAGGAGAAGTCAACATGATGACAAGGCAGTAGAATGAAGAATGGCACAAATGATGGCATGATTGGAAGTGATACTTACACATATTGCAATGTTCCATGGAACAACATGCTCCCAATAGCAAGTATCATATTCGATATATGAAGAACACTAAATCTCTTCTCAAAACATTGTCGTAAGGAATTTATAAGGCCAATGAGTGCCAGAAGTATGCATGGGAGATTTGATATAGTGTTGTAAAATTCTGCAATATACGAGGAATACACATAGTTCTTCTCACACCACTCAGTGGCAGAAGTGACAGGACCCCAAAAGCTTGATATTCCATCCGCCATTCTACCTTATGTATACACGCAAGCTGTAAAATTTTCCGCAGTGCTTCTTCTGGTTTAGAATATTGCAGAGTTCACAAAACCTGAAAACCCAGTGTTGCCAAAAATAAGCTGATACGGTATTAAGCCAACTATGGAAAATAATCACCACTAAAGTAATTATAACTCCAATAAGAATGAACACCAATGCAATAGCACTATCTTCAGCTATGAAATAAATAAGCAGAAAAAGAGGCAGATATGAGGTGCTGTATAGGGATCCAAAGCTAGTGTGGAGGTGTATGCTTCCCAAGGAAAGCCTCTATTCCCTCAACTGCAATTACAAACATAGATATCACGAAGATGGGAAAAATACCAAAAAAAAATAATAAATACTCAGGCTGTGATTGGTGGACTGGATAAAAGGGGCAGATAGGATAACTCATATCTTATCCTGTTTTTGAACTTTGGAGGTGACAAACGGGTAGGCCGGTACGGTATACCCTTCCATTTCGATGTCTGTATCTATAATCATGTTCACGCTCCAAAATACTCATCGTTCATTAAAAAAATAAATAAAAGGTAAGTCTGGTCTGGTGCAGCTAATGTGACTTTCTCAATCTATAACTCCTCTTCTTTCTATCCCTGGACCAATGCTCCAGCTTCCCTCACTCAAAGGATCAGCGTTGTGGCAAAAGGAAGTAAAAAAGTGAAACACCGTGATTGTGTTAGATAAGAAAAAGGATGGATGGGGCAGCTAATTTCAGATCCCATTGCCTGTGAGCTGAGCATACTGCTGTATTTACTTCTTCTTTACCATGCACAGAGAGATATCATGAATCTCTCTCTCTCTCTCTCTCTCTCTCTCTCTCTCTCTCTCTCTCTCTCTCTCTCTCTCTCTCTCAATAACAACGGTAGCATTTCTCATCCAGAATTTTTTTATACATATTTTTCGAACATCCACTTCTCTAAACTACCCCTTTCATCATTTGTTATAAGTTTAAAACTCCATTTCAAATTTTCAAAGCAAAGCCTGTAGGATGTGGCAATAGACCAAAAAAAAAAAAAGTAATTTGCTTGATGTTGTTTCTATTCATGGCATTATTTCCCTAAATCCAAATGGAGAACATAACTATGGAAAACTAGTGTGGCCCAGTACACTAGCTAATCCAGTGTGCTCTGTGAAGTGTGTGTGTGTGTGTGTGTGTGTGTGTGTGTGTGTGTGTTTGTGTTAGTGAACATGTATAGAAATGTGATCGTATCATCGGTAAAAAAAAAAAAATTGAAATCAATATGTTCTGCTATCATAGCATCTTTATCTAGTTGCAGTTAGATAAGGATTCAATTCAGAATTTTGAACCCATGTTGTATTCAAAATTATGTGAATTACTTCATTGCGTGTAAAAAGATCAAACTCATCGGTAAATAAATAGTAAGAATTTGATCGAAACCAAAAATAAAATGATGATGATGAAGATTAAGGACGTATTGGATACCTATCGATGTATGTCACTACATATATAGATATTACAAGATGAACCCTAGAATGTGTATATAATATATATATATATATATATGGATACACTGTATATATTACCAACCTGTAACGATGAGAGAGCTCTCGCCCTTCTGGATTTGGTCGGATCACTCTCTTCTTTCTCTGTCTAGTATTCGATCCAACGAGGGATAACTGGGATGAATGAAATTTTTTTTTTTTCCCCCCTTCCTTTCCCCCCTTAGAAAATCGAGGTCCAGGAAACCGAGAGATCAGTTTCCTATTTTTTTGGGTGAATTACATTTTACACCCTGCAGTTTGGTAGATGTGTCAATGTGGTCCTATCTTTTTAATTTGAACAATTTGAACCCTTTGATTTTTGAACCCGTAGCAATGTAGTCTCCCATCCATTTCCGTCATAAACTAAATGGTAGGGTGACATGTGCAAGTAAGTCACATGCCACTTATTAAAGGACATTATGAAATAGAGTAATATTTGAAGTAGAGTAACAAATTTTATTAACACTTACACTTTGGTAAGATTTGTTAGTGTCCCTAGCATTATTGGAATAGAATAACTAAACAGCATAATATTACTCCCACTTATTGGGAATTAACAAATGAATATATTGTCATCTTCATTCATGGATATGTCTTTTTGCCTCAATTGATCCAAAATTTATTTTTCTCTCCATTTAAATAATAAAAACTAAAAAAACAAAAATATTTTTTCCTTCGTACAGTCATCTAATTTTTCCCACAAAATTCATGAAGCAAAGGAACAAATTATTTTACTCTCCATTCTTGGATGAATTGCCCTGTCCTAAATGGGCAATGCTAGGGGCACTAACAACGTTCACTAACACGTACTAACACACTCTATCACTCTCCTAGTATTACAGCGGGAAAGAAAAAAAAATACTTTTAGCTTCTCAAAATATTAATAAGGGAGGGTGCTACAAGTTCTGACCAATATTTTAGTAATTTTACTCTAAACAAATGGCTACACAGAATCTGAATAAAAGACAATCAGATTCCTTGATTAATTCCAAAAACCCATTTGAAATAAGATTTTGTCTTGCCTGACTTCTTGTTACATGTTTCTTTACTCCCCAAGTAATATTGTAACATCACCTTAAAATTAACCCCCCAAAAATTCTTTGCTTTTATCGCCAATTTCTGTTTAGAAAACTGGATTTTAACTTCCAAGTGGCCATTTCTGAGCTTATTGAGAGTTGGGATAATAACTAAAGAATTGTCTTTTTGTGAGTTTTAGTATGCTTATGTTAATTTATCTAGTCATCTATATCGCTGTAATATTCGTTTTTTTTTTTAATATATATATATATATTTACAAAAAAAAAACGTTTTAATCGGTTCGGATTCAAATGGATCAGCAAACCATGATACTATCTATAATACCAACTCTAACACACCACCCAATTTCAATGTCAATTCTATTATTTGGCATGACCAATCAAACATGGCACTCCAACTCTATGCCAATGACCTGTCAAAAATTGGCTTTATAGCATGTCATGCCATATTTGGCACAAGAAATGGCACATGTCATTTCTTCCTCATCATCACTTTAGTTAACATTTCACCACTTTTCCTTCTTTTCTTCTCTAATTTTGCACCCCAAATATTTCCCAAATACATATGGTGGGAGAGTATTTGAAATGCAAAATTTGGGAAGCATAATATTATCATTTTGAGCACCAACAACTAATTTGCTCCGGTAGATACATTTAGTAAATGAACATTTTGTCCTTATGGAAGATGAATGATAGTTGCACAAAATATAGCATTTGAAATGATATGTGGCATTGGAGTAGAAATGTCAAAATATAGCATTTGACACTGTAGTAATATCAAAATACAAAACATGCTAAAAATGCATGGCTTGTTGCATTAGAGCAACTCCAATGGGGGATCCAAATGGGTATCCAAAATCAAAAGATGCCAAAATGGATCCCTTCATCTAAAAAACTATACTCCAATGGGGATCCAAAAGGAGATCCATTATGGAAACTCATGGTTTGAGTCTCCAAACTTATAGCTTTTGGAGAGAGAAAATGAGGAGATTCATATTTGGTGAGAAGATTCTAGCTATTGGTTATGATTAAAATAATATTTTTAGTGTATCTATGGTTGAGATACATCAAAATATATTAAATAATAAAATAGTTATTGATTTTGGGTACTATAGTTGGAGTGCATGAAATTTATTTAGTATGTAAAATACTATTCAAACAACCAAATAACTTTTGAGTAATTCTTTGGTGACAACTTTCATACAACTTTCATATAACCTCCTAAAAAGATGTGTCTATCTCTCTCCTGTGATGTCACTGGACCATACAGTGACACATGAGAGATAGACATATTTTTTTAGAAAATTGTATGAAAGTTGTCACCAAAAAAATTATCCATAATTTTTTAAATACGCAAATATAATTATTACCCTTGGAGTTGCTTTTAGAGTAACTCTAATGCTGAGAACAACCAAAAAAGGCAAACATACTTTTTCTCGAATTCTACGCCGAAATGGCTATTTAATCCCCGTTAAAATATATTTCCTACCCATTTCTCATCATGGTAATTCATCCATTATAGTTCAATTTAATGATTCTTTTGGGAATACCCAATGGGGGCAAATCTTTGCTGTCTCAAGCAATCAAATTCTGAGAAACAATCACAAACAGTACTGGACTCAAAAGATCGAAATGCCGGTCCACCATCGTTGATCATAGACAACAGACTCACACTAGCGCGGAATTTGACTCTAAAGGAGTGTTTATTGGCTTCACCAAGCTTGAATTCTCAATGCATTACAGCAACTGAAATCCATGTGATCAAGAAATTGCCCAAAAAGGGGCACCCTTCTTCTCCTATTGTGAATGCGAATTTCTTTACGCCAAGAACTAGTTTTTCGTCGGACAGACTAGGGAGAGATGATGATGATGATGATGATGATGAAGACTTGTGTGAATCCTCAATGAGTAGAAGCCAGAGTGGGAAGTTGAAGAAAAGGGTGAGTTTTAAGTTGCCTGAGGAGGGTGATATTTTTATATATTACTCACCTAGGGACACATTTGGGGAGTGAGATCACTTTAGGACTTTTTGTAATGTCTATCCCAACTATTGGATGATTGGTTTCCCTTGAGTTCTTAGCTTAGATTGTGGTATTTATTATGTGGGTAAATTACAATAACACCCTTTTAACTATGACTCTTTTTTAAATATCCCTTAAAACTATAATTAAATTCGACAAATTGAATTGCATTTTTCACTAACATCCTTCCGATCAAAATCCTTGCAAAAAAAAACTAACGTTTTTGTTTCATGTGAGTAACATATGATACAAACATATTAATAACATGGCATATATTTATCCCTCACATTTGAGCCATTGAAAATTTTAAGACAAAATTATCTTTTGTAGCACACATAATTTCCCTTTATTATATACTCAAATTTCAAGTAATTTTGTTCTACAATTTTCAACGACTCAAATAAGAGGCAAAAATGTCATGTTGTTTACACTTTTATCTCATGCGTCGGTAACAAGACACAAGTGTATTCGTTTTTTTGGACGACAACCTAACCGAAGGGGTGTTGGTGAAAATTTGTAATAGTTGATGGGATCAATTTGTTGAGTTTTGTATATAGTTGATGGGGTGTTAGCTTAATTTGCCCTTATTAATTTTGTGGAAAAACCCATATAAATGTGTGTGTGTGTGTGTGAGAGAGAGAGAGAGAGAGAGAGAGAGAGAGAGAGAGAGAGAGGAAATTGAAAATGAGTGACTTGTAGTGCATTAGATCTCAATAAGGAGCACCTCTTCCTAAATTCATTTTATCATCCAATTCTTGGTTTGCTGGTGGCGTGTTTCACTCTTGGGAATAAGTTGATAAGCAATCTTTTAGTCCAAACTGGGGTCTTTTTGGGCTTTAAGATCCAAGACTGCAAGCCCACGGCCCATGGGTAGCTCCATTGAAAGAATCTCCTATTGTACTATTCCGAATTCATTGACTTACAAAATTCAATTGTAGGACCACTGATCTGTATTGAATTTTGTTTTAGGTGACCCTATTATCACATATATTGAGATATAAATTTAAGATAAAGATTTGAAAACCATTGCATTAGAGCATCTCTAATGTAAAAAATCATTTTGTATATTTCAAATCTATATTTTAGTAATATTTTAGTGTCAAAAATCTATAATTTGACAATTATGCTCCAATGCGAAAATTCATTCAAAATATCATTTTTTTTTTTTTTTTGCACAAAAGCTATTAGTTTTGTACATTGGGCAGTGTGTTTGTACACTAGTTTTGTCACAACTAATAAAAAAAAGACATTTTTTAATACAAAAGCAATAAATATTGTACATTAGATTGTTGTTGTGCACTAGGAACGAAAAACAAGAAAAAAGTACAATGGTTAAAATTTAGCAAAAGTCAAATCTCTGCTATATTTGAGAAAATAAATGACTTTTTCAAATTTTGACAACACAAATGGCCTTATATTGGAGCACATATTTTGTGCAACTTTATCAAATTTTAGCTTTGATAATAAATTTAACTCTAGTATTGGAGATGCTATTACTCTTAGCCAAAAAATGACTATACCATTGAGCACTACCGCACAGTTGGGCGAATTTCATTGGTGCAACTTCAAAAATGGTTTCCAATGACGACCATAACTAAAGAGCAATATTCTCAAGTTGTCATTAACACATTGCCTATAGGCTATAGACTTATTTCATACCAGACCATAATATTTGGTAACCGCAGGTAAAAAAGGTTATAGTGATTAGTCACTAGTCTCAAGCTAGATTTCCTAACTTGTTATTCATTTGTGTCCATGAACTCTTTCAAAGAATGAAAATACAAAGAATCTCCGAATTTTTGTTTTATTGAGGTTAGTTAACCAGCCAAATTTAACCCAATTTTGGGAGGTTCTTGATTTAATGAATCAAGCTTGAAGTAGGATCGATTAATAAAGCTTAAGAACGAAATTAATTAGTTTGACAAAGTTAATCAAACGTCAACTAAATTTGACAAGTAAAGATTAAGGCATCGACGGAGTGCACCGAAATAGTCCACCGAACGATCGGTGCCGCCCATTTTGGTGAGCCCCATACGTGCAGGGCATAAATCCCACCAAAATAGACGATATCGATCATTCGATGCACCATTTCAGTGCAACCAGTCAGTGCCTCTAGCACTACTGAAATTTGACTGGTGTAGACAATGATTCATTAATGTTTGTCAGATTCATGAAACCAAACTAATCAAATGATGGAGCTTGTTGAATATTGAAACAACTAGACAATGTTTTTATTTTTTTCCTCCTCAGGAAACAAACGTGTAAAGTAGACACAGGGACGGAGGGACAAAACACCTCGTTTTGTGAGTATTTAAGTTTTGGGTAATATTTTGAACACATTCAAAGATATAATTTTTGGGACATAACTTAAGAGATGTGTCTATCTCTTTCTTGTGTCACTGTGAGGTCCAGTAATATTACAGGAGAGATATAGACACATCTCTTAAATTGTGTCCCAAAAATAATATCTTTAAATGTGTCTTAATCTTTACTCTTTTAAGTTTTTATGTTTACTTTACGACAGTAATTTATATCATCTTTTATCTTTTTGTGGTCTTTAGAAAAAAAAATATTAAGTGTGCATATTGGATTGCAGTTAGTTGCGGTTTTAATAGTGAGAGTGTGGGGTCCAATCCCAAATTGATCAATTAGATAAAAAATATATATATATAGTTTTGATAAGCTACACGTGGGATATGATAACAATGATAGATTTGTTTTATCAAAGATTCTTATCTCTATGGTGGCTTAGTTGATGTAAATTCCTTACCAAGTCGGCAGCCGTGTGTACATTGAGGTATAAATGTGTGTGATATATATATATATATATATATATATATTATATATATATGGGGTGTACTCTCTCGTCCACGGATGACAGAGAGGAAAAACTTGTGAATGGGTATCTCTTTTGGTGGCATGGTGACATTGGTCATTAGGGGTTTTTCTGTAAAGGTTATTCACAGTGTTATAGATGTGAGGTAAAAATGGCATTTCTTTATCTTTATAATTTCTCTATATTTCTGTGATTATGTCAAGTTTTTGTGGGTATTGTGAATGGATGTACAAGGATATTGGGGTTGGTTATGTGAGTTATCCAAGAATGTCTTGTACTAATTTTGTATTCTCAATAAATGGAAGAACGAATTTTTCGGGTGTGGACGTAGACAGTGTTTGGTCGAATTATGTACAAATCTGTGTGTGTTTTTCTTTGGATGTATGTCTACTAAATATTGCGTGTGTGTCTCTTTGCATGTGCGTTTGGAGTTTATATCCAAACTTGTGTTTTAGATGCATGTTCACGCTTTTTTCAAGCTTCGGTTGATTGAGAATTGGTATTTTACCCGACAGATAAGGCTATGCAGTATGTACTTCTCACATCCAGCTAACCAAAAGATATGAAACGATCTTACATGTAGGGTTGTTCAGATTTACCGCCAAACCCAAGCTGACTTGACCCGAAGTAGATTGGTTGGTTTGGTGGGTTCACGGATGGGTGGCGGTTTTGTTTTAAATTTTTAGTCAGTTTCGGTTCAAGTCTCGAGTGGGCGGCCTTTATTTCGCGGATCACCCGAACCGACCCGTATTGAACATAAAATAAAAACAATAGCAATGAGTGCCACTCATCCTCTTCACTACCTCTGTGTTCCTCTCTCTCTCTCTCTCTCTCTCTCTCTCAATCAGAATCAAAATCTCACACAATCATAACTAGATTGTGATTCATGAGTCTCAATCTTTGCCAATCCTCTAAGCTCTCCACTCCAATATCCATAGATTAGAGTTCATGAATCATCAGAAGCACGAGCCCAAAGAAAAAATGGCCAACTACGGTATCTCGAGACGAAGTGGTGTGATGTGTGATGATCTAACCAAATCGGTACATATTCAGTGCATTTATATTTTTATATATCTGTATATATAGATAGGTATATATGGGTAATCAATTGATAGGATCACGTCCTATCTACAAGAATATAACAGAAAATAGAGAAGAGGATGATCTCTTCGAGGGGATTAGACCTTAAAAGCTTAATAGCATATTTGTTATTGTAACAACCTACAATTTCATTTAAATTTAAATTCATTTCCCATATTTCTAGTTGTTATTCCCATGTTTCATTATTATGTTTGCTTCTATTGTAATAGAGATTCTTTATTTGGGGTCAAACGGTAATTTTATAAATTCAAGAATACCTGTGTTATGTTTTAACAACTGAATTTTCATAAGACTGGTAATACCTATGATGTGATTTCAAATATGTATTTTCAAAACGGTGAAAATATTTACCTTTGTGTTAACTGTATTTTTATATAACCGAAAAATTATTTCTTACGTTAAAATGAATTTCCTGTACTGGTCACCGTGTTGCGAAAATACCAGTTGATGCAACAAAATTGTCCGCGCTGCGTTGATCTTCCATAGTTTGGGAATCTCCACCAATCATGAGGTGACACTTGCTTTAAGTTCATTAATTACAACAATCATTACTAGGCTTATTTGGCAATGCATTTTTTGTGTATGTTAGATTTCTAGTGCCATAAGCTATTTTTCCAAACACCCAATTGAATTCCTAAACTACTTGTTTGTGGCTTGTTTGGGAGTGCTGATTTTGTGTGTGTGGTGATAGTGCCTTGAGTTTAATTACCCAAACACTTTGAGTTGCCCCCTATGAACCTATTTTGGCTCCTACACTATCACAATAGTTGCATTTGGGTACATGTATATACGTAAGTATGTGTGCGCAGTGTATAATTGTGTATATATGTTAATTAGAAAAACAAACTAATTTGTTGAATGAGAGAGAACCTACTTGGGCTCAAAGTAGTTTAAGTTTGATTTATATTTATACACTCCTCACTCACACATTCTGCACAATACAGGTTCAGAGAAAAAAGAGAGAGTGCAGAGAGTCTTATTTACAGAAAATTTTGTAGAGAGAGAAAGCTTCATATCACCATAGCCAAAACTTATGGTGGGATTTCTATTTCTTGTTTCTTTCTCAACAAAACTCTATCCTTCTATCACAGTGAGTATTACTAACTCACTTAGAATGTAAATTTATGTTACGACCTGGAGCAGCAAAAATAGAGAAAAACAAATTTCCTTTTTGGGTCCATAGGGAATGACTGGTGAATGTCACTAATTATCCACACCACATAGTACTAGTCTACAACAAGAATAGTAATGAAAACAAACTAGATATAATTAGTTGTTGCTTCTATTACAAACATCAGAGTTATTACAACAGTAGAACTACAGCGGAAGTATATAAGGTTAGGAAGCAACATATGCCCAAGTACCAAATATAACAAAAACAGTCTAAACAGAAATAATAAACTAATAACTATCTCCAGATCTTCAGCTAGCGTAAACATCGGTGTAGTAGTCTTCCCCGACATAGACATCATCAGTAGGGCCATCCTCGGTGTATTCTCCTCCCGAATAGTAACCATCGTTATAGGCTCCGTCATCTGCAGAATAAGGTACAGGGTAGTCTGGACAGGAAAATCTAGGCAATAAAGGCCGTCAGCTTACTAAGAGCTAAGTGAGTCTAAACTAACAAAGTACTAGTTATCTAAAGTAAAAGCAAGCTTATGAAGACATGAGTTAAAGTTCTATAATAATAATATCTTACTCCTTATTCAACGTCGTTAACAAACCATTGTTGTCTTATTATCCGAAGACCGATATTTAAATACTCCAACTGAATGAAACAGACTCAATCATTTAACTTTAGGGAGACACCCTTATTCCATCCATCGCTTTTAAGAGCAATATATCCTGCTCACCGCATATCATGGACATAACGTTTCTAATAAGGCATATAAATCTATTGCCACAACACAGTGACTTTTGCCCAGCAATCTCCCATCCATCGCTCGTTAAGGATATCATATCGATCACCTGGCTATCTATGAACTATTTGGTCCCGCCCACTGCTCGTTAAAGACATCTCACCATCCACCACTTGTTAAGGGCATCATATGACCAAATGTCCACTTACGTACCATTTCCTAAAACCCTTATCGAGACCTATCTAAGTTCTGTACTATGATTGATACATGACATCCCATCCCATTGTGGCCTAAGTACTTTGATTAAAAGAAACGGATATCGAACTCGTACACAAATCAACATGATATCCACGTCGTCACATTAATCCATTATTCTTAATCATACCTATCTTTGTTGTTACATTATCCCTGATCAACCCAGAATCGCATAACAGAAGTCCGAATCGAGAAACGAATAATCGAGCCCTTAATATAATAAATAGGCAAAGGAATCCATGTTCTGCCAATACCAATCGATTGAGACAACTGTCTAATCGATTGGAACAAAAATCATAATAATCGATTGAGGAAACTAGCAATGAATTGTGTCCAAAACCATGTCAATAGATTGCTAACATTGGCAATCGATTGGGATGTCAATCGATTGGAATTCTATCCAATCGATTGGGTCTAGACTGATGGCAATCAATTGGTAATAATGCCAATCGATTGGCACTTCGTCTTCTCCAGTAGATTATAAAAAATACATATTTAAACATTGAAATAATGCATTTAACACATCTAAACTTCATAATAACTTGTAAAAACATCAAATAGAGGGACCAGTGAGTTAGGACTCACTAAGGGTGTGTTTGGGAGTGTGTGAGCTTGAAAATCTCAAGTTCTTCTCTCTCCTTTGTCTCTGTCTGTCTCTCCTTCTCTTTCTCTCCTTCTTTTTTTCTTGTTCTTCTCTTCTTCTTCCTCTCCTCTTCTTCTTCTCCTTCTTCTGCCCAAGGCAGTGGGTGTGTGTGGGTGTATATATGTATGGATATACGTATAGATATATGTATATCTCTCACAAGATAAGTCTCTCTCTCTCTCTTTCTCTCTCCCTCTCTCTCTCTCTCAAAGCTGTAAAAACTGGCCCAATGCCATAAATGCTCTCATCTATATAGAGATCGAGAGTGCTACACGTCTAAAGCTCAAGCAAAGAAGAAAACTTGTCTCAGCTTATGCCAATCAATTGGGACACATGGCAATCGATTGGTTACAGATATTTGAAGACAATCGATTGAAAAAGATGACAATCGATTGGTGTATTGCCACGTAATGAATTCAAGTCGGTAGGATGGAAATCGATTGAAAAAGATGTTAATCGATTGGTATCTGAAAAGTGGCAATCGATTGGAAAACAAGGCAATCGATTAGTAACCAAATTTCACTAAAACGAAGGAAAAGGTTAAATAAGTATAGAAATAAAGTACCAGGTCTTATTTTATATCAAAATATAGGGTATTACAATTTATGCTTGTTTACTGTGTAATTAAGTGTAATTGTAAGACACCATTGTTGATTTATCCATAAAAGCCTGAAGCTTGAAAACATGAATTTTTCAACTTTAACCAAAATCCATTTTTAGAGATGAATATGAAAGATTATAGTACATAGAGGCTACGGTTTAAGTATTAGAGCCTAACTCATTCATATCGCGACATATATTAAAAAATAAAATTTCGTCACCTCTCGGGTTTTTCGTAAAATTCGAGAGCCACAGATTGATTTATGTTAAATTGATCTTAGATTCTTAATTCTTGTAGAAAAACGAAGAGATTCATATACTATATATCATATATACTTTCGGATTGCAAAATGGCCAAAAAGGACCCTTAAGACTGAAACATAGGAGTCACAGCGAAGAAGATAAAGTTTCTATGAAAACTCGTGCACGAGATCGTGCGAGCAGCCCGCGCGAGTGACCAGTGTCATGAGCGGTTCGCACGTGCGATCTGTGTATTTTTCTCACAGTTGGAAATTTTATAAGAAAAAAATTGAAAAAGCGGCATATCGCGCAAGTGGCCCGTGCGAGCGATCTGCCTTTTTCTGACCTTTGGTTATTTTATGGCTAAGGAACTGTTTGGATGAAGTTTTATGGGTGTTTAAGGTACTGTTTGGGAGATATGTTAAAACAGAATCCTATTAGTTACATTCTTATTATAAAGGAAGGGTTAAGGATTTGATTCTTCTCGTACGTACATGGTTATCGCCTCCAGTACTTTACATTTTCTGTATAAAGTTACATGACATACACGTGGGGTCAATTTTGCATGCATGGTAAGCGTTGGTCAGTGTAAAAAGAGTGAATGGTTGAGTTTGTGTTGGACACTCCCTGGTACTTGTGTACTAAAGTGTGATGGTTTGAGAATGCGGTTACAGTATTTTTGAAATGCGACGGTGACAAAACTTGGACACTCCCTAGCACCCATGGTAGCGTTAAAGTGTGTGATGACAACTTGGACACTCCCTGGCACCCATGGTAGTGCTAAAGTGTGGCCTATTGGACACTCCCTGGCATCTGTGGTTTTGGCTAAAGTGTGAGGCAATTGGACACTCCCTAGTACCCCGTACTAAAGTGTGACGCAAACTGGACATTCCCTGGTACCCCTGTACTAAAGTGTGGCCATCTTAGTATTTCAAGATACTAGAATGAGAGAGTTGAGTGATGTGTTGGTCGAGAGAAAAGAGTCGGTAAGATGAAAATGGTTGCATTGTTCTCATGCACGGTCACATGATTTAAGGATTGAAGGTTTTAATATTATCCTTTTTTAATGTGAATTCATTTTCTATATTGTTAACCTGTTGAATAATGAAAGTGCGAAATGGAAAATAGTAAGTGAGTATGTTTTACATTCAAGCACAAGTTTTTAATACTCACCAGCTTCATAAAGATGACGGCGTTGATGCGCCTTGGACATTCGTGTCTAGGCTTTTCAGGTGATAATCAAGCTGGCCCGTACGACTATGCGAATTGGAAACAACTACCTGAGGAAGAATTTTATTAATTACTGTTGTTGGCTATAAACCGAATGTGTAATAAGGATGACTGTAATAGCTATTTTTTTTTTTTTTTGGTTTCAAGGCTGATTGTGCCTTTAGGTGACAGCGTACTGTAATATTTATTAAGTTGGAAAAAATTTGTAAGCCTTGATTGCTCTTACGCTGATTCATATTATTATTCTGTTCAACATTTGGGACAGAATCGATCCTTCAAACTGTCGCAACCTACGGGTCCATAAAGGAAATTAAATGATTTCCTTATTTATGCTACGTCGGAGCGTGACAGTTATTTTTTTTTATTGGATGATATGTCATCTACACAACTTTTATAGCGATAGTCCAAAATATATATGGCAATAGGAAGATAACATCTCCTTGATTATTTCAAACAGAAAAAAAAAGTAAGACTAAGCATTTAAATTGGTAAACTAATACTAATTAATTAAGGAAAAACAGGATCTTATCATTCCACCCTTCTTAAAATGAACCTTGTCCTCAAGGTTAGGAATTGATGAAATCTGGAAAGTTTTCCTTAATTGAGTCATAAGATTTCTACGAAAAATCTTCGGTTGGTAACAATGGGTCTCTAACAGGTTCAATCATCACTAGTCTCTTTTTCTTATAGATATGCTCCTTATGCCACTTTTTGTCACAGTACCAGTACCAGCAAAGTCCCTTTGATGCACGCTCCTTTAACATGCGATCTGTTAGCTGTTTTGGATGTGTGTCGCGATTGGGGGCCATTGCTTGAATTGGCTTGTCAGTAGGAAACTCACCTAGTTTTGGCGAGAAGGATTTAGTGGTTCGCCTATTGTCATTTGCTATTCGCCCTTCCTCTAAACGTGCGAATGAGATTGCTGCTATCATTGTACGGGGCCGACATGCCTTAACTTTTCTTCGAATTTCATGTTTTAACCCTTCGACAAAAGTCCCAACCAATTGATGTTCTGACCAACCCCTAGCTTGATTTGAAAGATGTTCAAACCTGCTTTGTTATTCCAGGACGGTTGTGGTTTGCTCAATTTTGGCAAGATCACCGTGTATGCTAGTAAATCCCGAGGGGCCAAAGCGAACCAATAAACCTTTCACAAATTCTGGCAATATAGGAACACCGCGATTGGATTCAAACCAGTCATACCAATGAATGGCTTCACCATCAAGGTTGATTGAAGCAATTTTTACCTTCGTATTGTTCGGTGTCTGATGGAATCAGAAATAACGTTCTGTGTGTGAGATCTAAATCGTTGGGTCTCCTTCTTCCCATCGAGGGAAATCTATTTTCATTCTTAAAAACCCTTGGTCTCGGTCCAACCCAAATCCTTCGTGGAAGTAATGATTGGATTCGTCACGGTAAGTAGCAGGGTTTGTGGTAGTTCATTTCTCACAACTTCCTTGATTATTATGATGACAATGTGCTGTTGGATCCACAGCAATAGAACCAGACATGGTTGATGTTGAACCCATTTGGCCCTTGACTGGATGAGAAAGCATACCAAGAAGTGTATCAAGTTTTTTGTTGATGTCAAACACATCTGCTTGAAGTTTCTCAATGACTTCTTCATGTTTCTGCAACAAAACACCATGCTAATTGAGTTGTTCATCGCGTTCTGCGTTGGATCTTGTCATGCTCTCATACCAATTGATAGGATTGTGTCCTATCTACAAGAATATAACAGAAATTAGAGAAGAAGATGACCTCTTTGAAGGGATCAGACCTCTAAAGCTTAATAGCATATATGTTATATTCTTTATTGGATTATATGCCATACGGCATCTACACAACTTTTATAGTGATAGTCCAATATTGTAATACCTTGAATTTCTGGAGAGTACATATATAAAATAAAACTTCATTCTATAAACTTTTCTTTCCTTTTGATAAAATTTGGTTACCAATCGATTGCCTTAATTCCCAATTGATTGCCACTTTTTGATACCAATCGATTGACATATTCACAATCGATTGCCATTATACCGACTAAAAGTAATGATGTGGCAACATCCCAATCGATTGCCATTCTTTCCAATCGATTGCCTTCAAATATCTGTTACCAATTGATTGCCATCTATACCAATCGATTGGTATAAGCTGAGACAAGTTTTCTTCTTTTCTTTAGCTTTGAACGTGTGACACTCTCTCAACTTTATATATATATATCATCATTTATGGCCTTGGGCCAATTTTGTCAGCCTTGAGAGAGAGATTATATATCATATATATATATACACATATATCCATATATCTATATCTATACACACCCTCACACACTCACTGCCCTTTGGCAGAGAAGGAGAACAAGAAGAAGGAGAAGGAGAAGAAAGGAAAAGAAAGAAGAAGGAGAGACAGAGAAAGAGCTGGGCAGAGAGGAGAAGAGAGAGAGATATTTGGTTTTCAAGAACACACAACCAAACACACCCTTGGTGAGTTTCTAACTCACTTGGTCCCTTTATTGGTTGTATATACAAGTTATTATGAAGCTTAGACGTGTTATATGCATGAGGTGTACGTTTATATATGCTGTTTTTGCAATTTGCTGGTGAAGACGAAGTGCCAATCGATTGGCTAATTACCAATCGATTGCCATCGGTCTGGACCCAATAGATATGGACAGAATTCCAATCGATTGACATTACTTTTGTCCCAATCGATTGCCAATGATAGCAATCGATTGACATTATTTTTATCCCAATCGATTGCCATTTTTTTTATCCCAATCGATTGGACCTTATACCAATCGATTAGTATTGGCAGAATATGGATTATTTTGCCTATTTATTATATAAGAGGTTCGATTGTTCGTTTTCCGATTTGGACTTCTGTTATACGATTCTGGGTTAATCAGGGATAATGTGACACCAAATATAAGTATGATTAAGAATAATGAATTAACATAATGACGTTGGGTACTATGCGGTTCTTGTATGTGTTCGATATCCATTCTTTTAATCCGAATAGTCAGGCCACATAGGAATTGTCATGTGTCGATATTAGAACGTAACTTAGGTAGGTTTGATAAGTTCTAGGATTGGTACGTGGGAAGACTCCTGGTCATGATATGCGTTCACATGCGGTAGATGGTTTATATCCTTAACGAGCAGTGAGCGGGACCATGTAGTCCTAAGGTATCCAGATGATCTATGGTATATCCTTAACGAGCGGTGGATGGTTTATATCCTTAATGAGCGGTGGATGGGTAATCACTGGTATACAGCGATAAGTCGTGACAATAGATTTGATATGCTGTTATTCAAAGCGTTGTAACCCTGACATGTGGTGGATGGTTTATATCCTTAGCGAGCAGGGGATGGACCGACGTGGTGTCCATAAATGTGGTGAATGGTTTATATCCTTAACGAGCAATGGACAGAATGATGGTATATCTATATATGTGAAGCGATTGAGTCTGTTCTTTCTAAGAGAATAAATTAATCATCGGTCTTCTAGTCACAAGATGATAAGGGTTGGTTTACGATGTTAAATACTAGGACAAGTTAGTGTTATTATTATTATAATAAGGTTTTAACACTTGTTTTCATAAGCTTGTGTTTGCTTCTGATAATTGGTACCTTGTTAGTTTATACTCACTCAGCTCTCAGTAAGCTGACGGCCTTTTATTGCCTGGACTTTCCCCCGTCCAAATTATCCTGTACCTTATTCTACAGGTGAGGATACTTATGATGATAGCTACTACACTGAGGGTTATTTCACAGAGGGTGGCCCCACAGATGCCGGTTATGCTAGAGAAGGCTACTATGCTACCGACTACCCTTACGCCAGCTGAAGATCTGAAGATCTAAATATAGTTTATTTAGTTTATGTTTAAGCTTATTATTACTGTTGAACTTGTTTTGTTTAGCGTTGAACTTGTTTTGTTTAGCGGGTACTTGGGCATATGATGTCTCCTGACCTGTTGTGATCCTGTGGACCACACTCTGATAGTTTGTAATAGTATTACTATTGTTATATTTCAGTTGGTTACTATTCTTGTTTGGACTAGTACTGCGTGGTGTGGAAGATAGTGACATTCACCGGTCATTCCATGTGGACCCATAAAGGAAATTTATTTTTATCTATTTATGATGTTCCGGGGCGTGACATGATTTTTGGTATCAGAGTCCTAGGTTTGTGATACTTTCATTCACTATTCGTTCCACACCATCTGGTCCTAGTATGTTAAGTTTACCTTGAGATAAGATATGAGTTTAAGATAAGTTCATCTTTCTGACGATGTATAGTCTCTTTGCAGGATAGCATGGATCTTGAGTTTCATCAGTTTGTTATCGATGCGTATGGAGGACACATCATCCATAGGAAATACCGTGGAGCCAGCAGACCTGGAGTTTTATCGTGAGCGAGTGTGCCAGATAGCTAGACGGCATTTAGAGGAGGACATATGGAGGGCGCTTTATGTGACTGGGAGTATTCACCTGACACAGATGCGTATGGATGCTTACCATTCTGTAAGAGTTAGTAGAGATATTTGTCAAGAGATATTACGGTTAGTTCAGAGTAAGCCAGAGATGGATGAGATTGAGCTGACAGCCATTTTAGTCATTTCACCAGAGCCTGTAGCTGTACCAGCACCGGTAGCCCCACCATCACCGATACCCGACGTACCAGTTCAGGAGCCTGAGCCGATTCAGGATGAGGAGGATCCAGAGCCAGAGGACGAGCATCCCGACGAGGAAATTGACGGGGATAGAGAGGAGGAGCCGATAGACGATGAGGACCCAGCAGAGGATGAGCATATGGATGACGCAGATGATAATGAGCCGAAGGATGATCCGGAGGAGCCAGAGTTTGAGCCAGAGAATCCAGCACCAGACCCAGAGGCTATGGAGGCAAACATAGGAGTGGAGGCCGACGTAGCAGTTAGGGACGTGGTCGATGAAGAAATCATTATACCAGAAGCACCCATTATGCTTTAGATACTGGCCGGACCTATTATGCATATGGCAACCATGGCCGATATGGCAGTAGGATGGATAGCCGGGATGGTAGCCCAGCTAGCAGGTTTTGCTATGGGAGAGGCCCCGATAGCAAGAGCTCTTGATATCGCTGATGGATTAGCCGCAGTGGCAGTCGAGGTCACCAACCAGGCGATAGCAGACATGATGGAGGACCCTAAAGCAGAGGTGATAGAGGATTAGGATATTGGAGTGGTAGCCGGAGATCTTGTTGCACCAGTTCAGGATGATCCACTCGAGGAGATGGATATCGATTTAGAGGATGAGGCGCCACCAGCAGGATCAGATGCTGAAGACCTTTGAGTCAGGATCTGCAGCGGATTTTTGTTTTTGTTAGATTATATCAGGAATGTTGTCCATCAGATTTTTGGGAGCTTGAGAGATAACTATTTGACCATAACTTTGTATATATATTAGCAGTAGTAGTCGTAGCATTGTAATAGCTGACTTTAGTGCTGTTTTCGCTTTATCGCACATGGTACACAGTTTGTCATACTCGTCCCGAAAAATCTTTTTATTTTAAAGGCATAAATGTCTTAAATGGAATTATTAACGTGGTTTAATAATTATGGATGAGGTTGACCATGAGTCAACGGAAGGTGTCAAGAGAGGACACAAGAACATGGAAATCATGTTGCATTGGCATAGCTAAATGATATTTATGTGATTTAAATGTTATTTGACTTATCTGATATTTTCATGAATAGTAATTATACCTATGTAGTATAATTTTTGATAGTTTTGATCTAGGTTTAGATCGTTTGAACACTATGGTGAGAACGTGAGTGATACGTTGCTTAAAAGGTAGGTTGTGTAGAGATTCCACAGAATTTAGTTTTCAGACGTAATTTTGGACCTAAACGAGACTTAGTTGAAAACTTTTATAATTTATAGTTTTCACCCGTAAAGTTATAAAATGGTCGTGTGCGACGTTTTAGGGATTAATTAGAAGTTTGAGAAACTCGCGGGGAAGTAAACGCAATTTTTGGAAAGTTTGTCTATAAATAGAAAGGGTGAGAATTTCATTTGTCATAAACTTTACAAAATATCGTTAGAGAGGAGAGAGAAAAGGGAGATTATTGCCACGGGCTTTGCGATGACGATCGGCGACCTTTCGTCCGTATGTTTTCAACCAAAATTCATATTTGAACTCCCCAAGGTAAGGGCTACGTTTTGATAGTCTTTAGGCCACGTTTGGCTAAGTTTTTATAAATTTCTAAATCTAGGAATTTGGGGAAAGCACGTGTAAACTCATAGGTTTTGCATAGGATCGGAGATTCGGAGTTTAGTCGGGCTTCTAGTCATTCCCTTAAAGTTATACGACGATAGCTCGAGGTATGAATTTCTAGCCTATGTTAAATAGGTAAAATACATGTGTTATATTTTGATGACGAAATTATGATTCGGGCAAAATTCATGTGTCAATCTTAGGCCCGTTAATTATGCACGCGCTTAAATGTGAAAAACATGTCTAATTTTATGCGAGAACATATATGTGTTAAATGAGTATGTTTATGTGCCTATGTGGGTTAAAGGGGGATTTGTGCTAATTCACCGTGAGACGTCCTTTCGAAGGGGGAGGATTAGTAGTGACGACGGTCACTTTCCGAGAATGGCATTTACGCGACATGTCGAAGGGGCATGGGTTGTGGTTGAGTCGTATGACTTTGGATCAGTGAATGTGCACTTATTCCCTCGAGACCAATAGTTATGTGTTATGATGAGATTAAAGCATGATTTGTCATATATACATATATTAGAAATTGTGCACTCAGCACATAGCTGAGCAATGGAGATTTACTCCATTGCAGGTATGAAGAAAGGCAAGAGGAAGCGAGAAGAGTGAGGCCGATGGGAATGCCGGGGATTCTCTTGTATATGTTTTGTCTTATTTGCCGATCATTGTAATAATGAGCTTTTCAATAGCTAGAACCATAGATTTAACTTGGATGTTTTAGTGTAGATTTCATGATGTTGTAATAGGTATTAAAACTCTTTTGGGGTATGTGGTAAGAATCTGAACTCGTGGATTCGTGTTTTGAATGCTTGCTTTTTCAAATTTGAGGTTTAAAGAGATATGGATAGAGTTTTGTGAATTGTGTCGAACAAGCCTTAGCTTGTTCCACTATTGTTTTTGTTTATGGTTAGTAAGCCTAAATTTTGTTTTGATAGCATGTTATAGCTTGTGTAGTTGTAATTAGTATACATGTTTGGAGTGGTATAAATGGTGAAGGTTGGATGCCTTAAGCAAAATTCTGCAGCATTGAGGGAATTCTGCTAAAGGGTCATTCGACTGGTCGAAGGGGGTTGTTCGACCGGTCGAAATATCCCCTGCCAGAATTTTTTTTCTACCTCTCTCGGAAATTATTAAAAGGTTTTGATTGGTTCTTAGGGTACCTTTGGGATCCCTTTCAACATAAAATTATTCGTTTTGAAATATAATTATGTTTTCAATTTTATACAAATTTTACAACTCGGAGGGTAATGTTTCCAAAAGTTTTATATACTCAAGGTTATTTAAAGTTCTTTTCCGCTGCATATAGTTATTTGTTGAGCCTTGATGGCGTGCCACGTGTCCTGTTTCCGCACATTAGCGGGATGGGTCGTGACACAGTTTGACTAGTATGTGCTATGCGGTACATCTTTTGATTTATACAAGCAGATTTATACAAGCAGTACTTTGTTATTGATCGTGTGGTTGCTTTGATGTGTTATTTGGTAGAACTGTTATATTCTCGTTGTTTCTCGCCCTATCTTGTTTTCATTTCTGCGAGAAGACTTTCAGCTAATAGTTGTGTCTCTTGTAGGTAACAATCGTTATCATTATGGTAGGACCCTTGAGAAATCACCAAGCGCGTATTGGAGCACCTATTCCAGAAGGAATGGACCAGTTCAGAGTTTTTGAAGCATTCATGCAGAGAATGGAGCATGTAGGCGATACCTACAACAATGCTATCAATCAACGACCGGTCCAAACCCTAGTTGCACCATTCTAGCAGAGGCAAACAGGAGACAAGTTACTGGCAAACTTTCGTGGGTTACGTCCCGAGAAGTTCGATGGACTAACAGAACCATGGAAAGCCGAGCAATAGATAAGGGAAATGGAATTGATCTTTGAAGCATTGGAGTGCAGCGAGCAAGAGAAGCATCACCTTGCTACGTTCTAACTCACATATGCCGCCGCAGATTGGTAGGAAGCTGAATGAGTCACTATAGGAATAAACGCTGCAAGAGCAATGTCTTGGGAGACATTCAAGGGAAGATTTCTATAGAAGGATTTTTTGGAAGATGAAAAGGATCAACATGAGAAGAATTTCCTGAGCTTAGTTCAAGGAGATTGGACAGTGAGAGAATATACTACACAGTTTGAACGACTGTCTCGATTCGCCCAGCATATGATCGATACACCGCAGAAGAAGGTGAAAAGATTTCACTGGGGATTAAATCTCCATCTTCGCCATATGACGATTGGTCACCTGAACCAGAGTTTTGAAGGACTAGTCAGACTTATTGTAAGTCTAGAGAAGGATGCATATCCAGTACAGCGACCACTGATGAATCGATTTCAATCGTCAAGAGGGTTTCCGCAGAGGAATTTCCAATCACAGCTACCGAGGAATACCCAAGGTTGGAGACCACAGGGGACTTTCCAAAGTACAAGAGAACTTGGGAGGGAACCAGGAAACCTCAGCAGGGTTATAATCAACCCCAGCAATATCCACAACGAGGATCACAACCTTAAGCACTACTAACAGCCCCACCAAACAATAGTGAAGGATGTTTTAATTGTGGAAAGCCAGGGCACATTGCCAAGTTCTGCACAGTTTCTAGGGTTAACAACCGTATGGGTGCTAACTATCGAAATTGCAACAAACCAGGACACTTGAGCAAGGATTACCGTGCACCAGAGGATACTATGGGGCACCAGTTTAAGGGATTCAAGGACCTCCAGATCAGACGAGGATGAATGCGATAATCCCAAGAGAGGCAGGTTTTAATGCCGATGAACAATAGTATTTAGAAGGCACGCTTATACTCTTTCATAGTCCAGTTAAAGTTTTATTTGATACTGGAGTTGCACGTTCTTTTATTGTTGTTAAGATTGTACGTCAGTTGGGTTTAGAATCCCAGACACTTGAGCCAGCATTGATTGATGTGTCAGCTTTGGGAGTGACTGTTAAGCTGAGTAAAGTGTGTAAGGATTGCCCATTGACTTTGGGAAATAGGAATCTTCCAGCTAACTTGTTAGTTCTGTCAATGTCAGAATTTGACATTATCCTAGGGATGGATTGGTTGACTAAGTACAACGCCAATTTTGATTGCCCTACTAGAACGATTGTATTCCCAATACAAGGACGACCGACAATTAGATTTCAGTGTCAGTCGACGAGTGATATGTTCTTAACAAGTGGGTTAGCTATAATCAGAAGTGCGAGTACGGAACTCAAGATGGATCAGATTCCTACTGTACAAGACTTTCAGGATGCATTTCAAGATATTAAAGGACTTTTACCAAAAAGAGAGATAGATTTTTGTGTGGAACTAATACCTGGAACATTGTCGATATCTAAGACTCCGTATAGGATGGCACCAATTGAGATGTTGGAACAGAAGAAGCAAGTCCAGGAACTTGAAGATCTAGGATTTGTTCGTCCAAGTACATCACCTTGGGGAGCACCAATTATATTTGTAAAGAAGAAAGAAGGGACTCTTCGAATTTGTATGGACTACAAGGAGTTGAACAAGGTCAAAATCAAGAATAGATATCCACTACCTCGGATAGACGACCTATTTGACCAGTTGCAGGGATCAATGATTTTTTCTAAGATTGATCTACGATCCAGATATCAACTTTTAGTTCGACCAGAGGATGTGTCGAAAACTGCGTTCAGGATAAGATACGGGCATTATGAGTTTTTGGTGATGCCTTTCGGATTAACAAACACTCCAGCAGTATTCATGGACTTAATGAATAGAGTTTTCAGACTGTATTTGGATAAATTCATTATAGTGTTCATCGATGATATTTTAATCTACTCGAAGACGGAAGAAGACCACAAATAGCACTTACAGATTGCATTACAGACACTTTGAGATAATAAGTTGTATGCAAAGTTCAGTAAGTGTGAATTTTGGCTATAGGAAGTCAAATTCTTGGGACATGTCATATCTCAGGATGGTATTTTAGTAGAGGGAAACTAGGGAGAAAGAAAAAGAAGATCAACCAACCAATGCAGTTAAGCTGGAACAGACCAACCAATGCGACGGAGATTAGAAGTTTCCTCGGTTTAGCAGGATATTACAGAAGATTTGTAGAAATTTGAGGAGGAAGGAGATAAAGTACGAATGGACAGACAAGCATGAGGGAGCATTCCAGGAGTTAAAAGAAAGATTGACTTCTGCACCAGTACTTGCGATACCTAAGAGTGTAGAAAGGTATGTGATCTATAGTGATGCATCGCACCAAGGACTTGGGTGTGTACTGATGCAAGATGGGAATGTTATTGCATATGGATCAAGACAGTTGAAAGTACATGAGAAGAATTATCCGATGCATGATCTGGAATTAGCAGCAATAATGTTTGCATTAAAGATCTGGAGACACTATCTCTATAAAGAGAAGTTTGATCTGTTTTTCGATCATAAGAGTTTGAAGTATTTGTTCTCTTAGAAGGAGTTGAACATGCGAAAACGGAGATGGATGAAGTTACTCAAAGACTATGATTTTTTATTGCAATACCATCCGGGTAAAACAAATGTCATAGCAGATGCTTTGAGTCGTAAACCTCGACTAGTGGTCACTGCATTACTTATTCAAGAATGGAAAGCATTAGAAGTGTTAGCTAAATTCGAGCTTCAGCCAGTGAAACCAATGGAAAGATAGTATTTTGGATGCCTTATGGTATAACCGACTTTGATCAGTCGTATCATAGAAGCTCAACAAACAACTGAAGATTTAAAGTTATGGTTCGCAAAGATGTCAGCTAAGGAACCAGAGATCTGGAGTATCAGTACCGACGGAGCTTTACGATGTAAAGGTAGACTCTGTGTACCTGAAGAAGGAAATCTCCGAAAAGAAATATTGGATGAAGCTCGTAAGTCACGGATGACGATTCATCCGGGAGGTACGAAGATGTACAAGGATCTGAAGAGGAATTTCTGGTGGGAAAGAATGAAGAGAGAAATAAATGAGTACGTATCTCAATGTCTTACTTGTAAGCAAGTGAAGGCAGAGCATCAGAAACTACCTGGACTTCTACAGCCATTACCAATTCCTCAATGGAAATGGGAACACATCACCATGGATTTCGTGGTAGGATTACCGAAGTCACAGCAGAACCACGACGCTATTTGGATAATCATGGATCGACTTACAAAGACGGCACATTTTATCGCCTATAATATGACGTATCCAGTAGAACGTTTGAGCCGGATGTATCTGCAAAAAGTAGTACGGTTACACGGAGTACCTGTTTCTATAGTGTCAGATCGAGATTTGCGTTTTACTGCAGAATTTTGGAAGAGTCTCCAAACAGCAATGGGAACGACATTGAGCTTGAGTTCAGCCTTTCATCCGTAGACCGATGGGCAAACTAAACGGGTAAATCAAGTAATGGAGGATATGTTACGTGCTTGTGTCATTGATTTTAAAAATTCTTAGGAGACGCATTTACCTTTGATTGGGTTCGCCTATAACAACAATTATCATTCGAGCATAGGGATGGCGCCGTTTGAAGCTTTGTACGGAAGACCTTGCCAATCACCGCTTTGTTGGACCGAAGTTGGAGATACTCAACTTCTTCGGCCAGAGATGGCACGAGAGACCAGTGAGAAGATCCAGATTGTACGTGAGAAGATGAAGACAGCTCAGACCCGACACAAGAGTTATGCTGACAAGCAACGCAAAGACTTGGAGTTGGCCGTTGGAGATCACGTGCTACTCAAGGTCTCACCGGTTCGAGGCATTGTCAGATTTGGTCAGAAGAGAGGCAAGTTATCGTTGCGATTCATCGGACCATTCAAAATTTTAGAGCGTGTTGGAAAGGTTGCTTATCGCCTTACATTGCCGCTGAAGATGTCAGGAGTGCACAACATTTTCCACATCAGTATGCTGAGGAAGTGTGTCTACAACCTAGCGCTCGAGATCAACTTTGAGGACATTGAAGTCAACGACAATGTTACATTCAACGAAGGACCCGTTCGTATTCTAGATCGAGGGATCAAGAAGCTCAGGAACAAAGAAATTCCGCTAGTCAAAGTTCAGTGGAAGCATCATGATGAAGGAGAAGCTTCGTGGGAGCTAAAGTCAGAGATGCAAGAGAAGTTTCTGTTTTTGTTCTAGACTTTGTTTACTTTTGATTTCGAGGACGAAATCTTTTATTGAGTGGTGGATGATGTAATACCCTGAATTTCTGGAGAGTATATATATAAAATAAAACTTCATTCTATAAACTTTTCGTTTCTTTTGGTGAAATTTGGTTACCAATAGATTACCTTAATTCCCAATCGATTGCCACTTTTTGATACCAATCGATTGCCATTATACTGACTAAAAGTAATGACATGGCAACATCCCAATCGATTGCTATTCTTTCCAATCGATTGGTAACATCGATTGCCTTCAAATATCTGTTACCAATCGATTGCCATCTATACCAATCGATTGGCATAAGTTGAGACAAGTTTTTTCTTCTTCTTTTCTTTAGCTTTGAACGTGTGGCACTCTCTCAACTCTATATATATATATATATATCATCATTTATGGCCTTGGGCCAATTTTGTCAGCCTTGAGAGAGAGAGAGATTGTATATCATATATATACACATATATCTATATATCTATATCTATACACACCCTCACACACTCACTGCCCTTTGATAGAGAATGAGAATAAGATGAAGGAGAAGGAGAAGGAGAAGAAAGGAAAAGAAAGAAGAAGGAGAGACAGAGAAAGAGCTGGGCAGAGAGGAGAAGAGAGAAAGAGATTTGGTTTTTCAAGAACACACACCCAAACACACCCTTGGTGAGTTTCTAACTCACTTGGTCCCTTTATTGGTTGTATATACAAGTTATTATGAAGCTTAGACGTGTTATATGCACGAAGTGTACATTTATATATGATATTTTTGTAATTTGCTGGTGAAGACGAAGTGCCAATCGATTGGCATAATTACCAATTGATTGCCATTAGTCTAGACCCAATCGATTTGGACAGAATTCTAATCAATTGACATTACTTTTATCCCAATCGATTGCCAATGATAGCAATTGATTGACATTACTTTTATCCCAATCATTGCCAATGATAGCAATTGATTGACATTACTTTTATCCCAATCGATTGCCAGTTTTCTCAATCGATTGCTATTCTGCACCTTATTCTGTACCTTATTCTGCAGGTGAGGACACTTATGATGTTAGCTACTACACTGAGGGTGATTTCACAGAGGGTGGCCCCACAGATGCCGATTATGCCAGAGAAGGCTACTATGCTAACAACTGCCCTTATGCCAGCTGAAGATCTGAAGATCTAAAGATAGTTTATCTAGTTTATGTTTAAGCTTATTATTACTGTTGAACTTGTTTTGTTTAGCGGGTACTTGGGCATATGTTGTCTCCAGATCTGTTATGATCCTGTGGACCATACTCTGATAGTTTGTAATAGTATTACTATTGTTATATTTCAGTTAGTTACTATTCTTGTTTGGACTAGTACTGCGTGGTGTGGAAGATAGTGACATTCACCAGTCATTCCCTGTGGACCTATAAAGGAAATTTATTTTTCTCTATTTATGCTGTTCCGGGGCGTGACAAATACATATGTGGCAATAGGAAGATAATATCTCCTTGATTATTTCAAACAGAAAAAGGAAAGTAAGTCTAAGCATTTAAATTGGTAAACTAATTAACTAATACAAATTAATTAAATAAGGAAAAATAGGATCTTATCACCAATCCAGATCTTTCACACTGGTGATCAAAGAATCAATTTTGGATAATTATTTTGGGTTTCTTACTTCATTTCTTTTGTCAATCACAATTTTTTTATATTTCTATTTGGATTTTCCATGACTGAAGTTCAGATCAACAATCTCCAGTTCTTCCATGACCTCTTCTTTTTTTTCCTTTAAGAGATGTATGTGGCAGGTCCACCCGAATACCCGACCAATCCGATCAAACCCGAGAACAATCAGTTTTATTCTCGTTCAGTTTGGTTTGCGAGTGATAAAACTTCAACCTGAATGTCATCGGGTCAGGTCACGGGTTATATCAAACCTGACCAAAACCGACCCGTGAATACCCCTCTTATAGGCATACGAAAGGAAAATAATGTGATAACTTTTGGAGCTAGATGTTATAAATCTATGTAATGTTATATCATTTTTTTTAAAAAAGTCGTGATTTCAAAAGTAGAGTAACCTTTATAAAAACAAAGTGGTTTAAAAGCAGAGACGACCAAGCGGGTCTAGCCCAATTGGTATGACCTCTCTCTCCTCAGTGGGGAGATTGAGGGTTCGAATCCCCTTAAGAGGATTTCTTTTCTTTACCCCCGTTGTTCGTTAATCAGAATGAGTGGCCTAATTAGTTGGATTTTATTGTGGGACTTTAGGGTTGGGTTGGGATGGGATGAGCGAATTAACAGTGGGTCAAAGGGGCTTAAGCCTCCCCTCTCACATTTAAAAAAAAAATTATAGAGCCACATTAAAAAAATATATATGTCCTCAAATACTGTAAAAGTCCCCATAAGTCATGAAAATATTATACTAACCCCTCACAGTATAGAAAACAAACCATGTGCCATTAAGTGATAATTTTTTAGGTGCTATTTATTATTAACAATCTTGTTTTGAGTAATAACAAAGGTCCCAAAATGTTGTAACTTTGATACAGATATATATATATATATATATGTATGTATTATACAACCAAATTAGTTGGTTGTGCGGAGAAGATTTCTTGAGTTTTTTTGGTATTAATTTCTATAGTCTTAGCTTTCATCTATATGAAAAAATGTACAAATAGGTCCCAAAAAAACCGTCTCGGGGACATTATCGTCGAACCTCCATAAACTCGGCCACCCAAGTGTGACTTCTTGATTTTGCCCCTACCTAATCCCCCTACTTTAAATTTTTGTATCCGCCTCTGTTTAAAAGATACGGTTATTTGTCACCAAATCATAACATTTTAGCAACAGATTCACAACCCTACATATATGGGGTTCTATATATTATTTGAGTCTCACTCAAATAACCTGTAACACCCGTACCCGGGAAAACGGGTTAATTACTTGTTAATATGCATTAATTAATATAATTAGTGTATAAAACGGATTAAGGGGAGGTTTGGACTCGCCCATATGAAAAGTGTTCAGAGAAGAACACCATTTGGAAAAGTCCCCAGTGAGGTGGGACATGTATTGAAATGGAACCCAGTGAAGGGTAAATTGGTAATTTGCATTTTAAATGATTAGATGCATTTTATGTGATTACATGAATATTTGTTAGGTGCTTTCATAGTACATGTTGATATATGGGTATCATTTTGGTATTGGTGTAGACACCCAAATAAGGGTATAAGTGAAAAGGACTTAAAATTTGTAGGTGCGATAGCAATTTTATAAAATATATGGGATCCACGTTGGGACCCATACGAAACTTAGACAAACACTCATTAGATAATGAGGTAGTTAATGGAATATTTGGAGGATTTCATAATAGATACTCAAGGAAATTCGGGGGTGTAAACGGAAATAAGGAAAAACAAGTGACACATCACTTGCATGTGATGTGTGTGTCACTAGGAAAGTCTATACTCTCATTTCAACAGAAATTAAACAAAGAAAACAAGAGAGAGCCGAGAGAGAAGACGGAGCTCGAGACGTTGACGTCGTCTTTTAGCCGTTCCGTCGCCGCCTTTTGTCGGATTCACGAATCGAAGCCATTTTCGGACTCGTGGAGGTGAGACAAATGTTTCTGTACCCTTAATTTATGTTTAAATTACTGGATTTTGGTAGCTCATACTTAACGGTGAGACGTCGTCTACCGAATTCTTGTAGGATTTATTTTGGAGTAAAAATTGAGCTTTAATTGGTGAAATTCAGCACATCTCTAGCTTGAATTTGGGTAAAATCTGTGAATAAGGTGAGTTTTCTACACAAACCAAATGATTGGGTTTAATGGGTTGAAGGCTTTGATGATGTTAGGAATAACTACTCATGCTAGAGGTTATTTTGTTGTTAATTTGTGAATTCCATGTCAATTCTATGAAAAGTATATGTTGATACATGAATATGTGTTTATGTGTTTATATGTCTATGTGGTAGTCAATGAGCACTGGGGAAATAGTTCATTGTTGGGAGTAACAAGGGTGGTGTAGAGGAAGAATCCGATAAATACGGAAGTCCAAGGAATAGAAGTGGCCACGAGACCAAGGGAGGTCTTCGGGTCTGAATGAACTATATAACCGGTGACTCAGCGACTACGTTTATGTTTTGTGTGTTAATTATAGCATTGCACGTGTTAAACATACAATTATGTTTAGAATGCTCACTAAGAAAATTGCTTAAGAAAACCGTTTTCCTATTTCTGTTGTGGTACATAACAACTACCGTAGGTTCGGAGTCTTATCCGGAGAGGAAATGACGCGCGATGGGAGAAATGGGAGAGATGGGAGAGATTTGGATATTGAGTATATGAACTTACTTTGAACTTGTAAAATGATGTGAATTATGATTTCTTTTATGTTAATGTTCATATTTGCATTGTAGAAAAGAGTTTGAATCCTAAACTTGTATTGTGATAGTTAGAAGTGAATTTGGGAGCTAATATATAATCTCTCTTGTTTTGCTCAAGTGTGGTGCAAGTAATGGGTTTGACCATCTCAACAAATCCGGATGTGTCGCTAGTGTCTTGGACATGTTTCTTTAGTGCTCATAATGCTAGTTATAACATTGAGTTTATCCCCAGCAAGTTCCATGTATTTTGGTTAAGAGTTGAGTTTCAAAGTTTAAAAGTTTGTTTTAGTTCAACTGAAATGAATTCTTAGTTGATTTGATCAAATTGTGAAGGTGTTTGTGTGATCCAAGCTTGACTTAAGTTTTAAAGTGGTTGAAAATGTGTTGGATATGTTTTCCCAAAGTTTCATAAGATTTTCATGTGATTTGGTTGTGTTTTGGAAAGTTTAAAACTTGTTTGACAGCAAAATTTAGCAGCAGGAACCTGTTCTGCAGGTTGCGGATCGATCCGCATTTATGAAGGGATCAATCCGGCCTTTTAAGGGAACATTCTGCGAGAGACTCATATAAATGGATCGATCCGGGTTTTACGAAGGGATCGATCCGCTTGTTTTTTTTCACAACACGTTCGATTTTACGGAAACGTGCATAACTTTTTCTAGAAAACTCGGATTCGCGCGCCGTTTATTGCGTTGGAACCGGGGCTAAAAAATATAACTTTTGGTATAAAAATTTTATATACTTTCTTAATGACCATTTTGCCCTTGGGGGCTGTTTTGTCGTAATGGAGTTCTTTAAAGTGGATTATTCACTTTTTCTTTCTAATTCGTGTGTGTTTTGGGTGCGGTTACTCTTGTTACACATGTCCTAATCCGCGGGAGGTGGGTTGAGGTGTGACATAAGCTCTCCCATTAGAATAGCTATATCTAAACTGAACCGTACATGCATGTGCCCCCTACTTCCGGGGTAGGGGTGTGCGCGGTCGATTTTTTCTGTTTTTTTAGTGATTTTAAGATCGTTCATTCGGTTTCGGTAGATCAATTTTAGGCGGTGTTAGTCATTTTTTGGTCTGTTTAAACTTATGCACTTCTTTAGAAAACCGTCCAATTGGCGTTTGGTCGGTTTCATTTCGGTCAATTTTTTAATTTTTTTAAACTTTTATACCTATTCAGCCTCCAGGAAATCATGACAAGTAATTGATAAAATTAAAATTTTAATAACCATTTATTTTAATTTTCCTAAAAAGAGATGACAAATACATTCTTTCATTCTTAGCTTACATTAAACGGTGACACCACAACAAAAAAAATTGACTGATCAGTGAAGTTACCTAAAAATTTGTCTAGAGTTTGGTATAGCTACCAACAAAACTGGCTACCGGTCCATAAAATTGCAATACGACTCATATCTGAAAGAGAGAGGTATCAAATGAAGGCCTTTATTGTGCCACATGGCATGTACGAGAAATTTCAATTTAGTGGGAAATTACTTTACTGGGGAAATGTGTAAGGGCATTTTGGTCATTATCAAAGGGAGCTCAAACACACACCCCAAACAGTCGCTTGCTCTTGACTTCTTGTTAGGATTACAGGAAAGGAAAGTGCTTGAAAGGAGGTGAGTACTTCTTTGGAGAGGCAAAACTAAAAGTGGTGCCCTTTGCTTAACCAACACTTCATTTCTCTTATACTTTATATTTATATATATATATATATATACCAGTTGGAGAGAGAGAGAGAGAGGCTTGAGAGTAGGTTAATTAATTAATTGTGGGAATTATAATGGTTGTACTAGCAGCGAAGTTGTTGGTAGCAGTGGTGGTAGTGTCTGTGGGGATTGGAGAGAAATGGGTTGGAGCCCAAGTGCACCATGTGGTCGGAGATGACCGCGGCTGGGACTCATCTTCTGACGTCGGTACTTGGTCCTTCGGCAGAATCTTCAGGTTAGGTGACAAAATCTGTAAGTCCCGCCCCTCTGTTTCTCTCTCTCTCTCTCTCTCTCTCTCTCTCTATTTATACGGAGTATTTTTGCTCACCTAAAAAATTGGTACATCAATGCTCATTCAAGCCTTTCATTAATCAATGTAGTGGGAGTCAGGATTAAACAACATTAAACAATAATTGTTTAATCCTGAGTCCCACTGTATTGGCCAATAAGATGCTTGAGTGAGCATTATTAGTGTACCATTTTTTAGATGAGCAAAAGTATTTTCTTCTATACAAGTACTACCCTTAGGCACGTATCTTGGAATTCAGAGTACGGAGGGTTTGGTTGAGGGAAAAGGGTAGGGAGCTTATGGGAGTTGAGGGTAGCGTCTCGAGATGATTTTTTTTTTCTTGCGTTTATTCACATATGTTTTGGATGGACGAAGAAATTAAAAAATTAAATACTGATTGACACTAAATGTATAATAAAATGACACATTATCACTATAAATTGAAATCAATAAATTGAGTTTTTTAACTTGGGTTAAGTGTAAAATAGGAAACTTTTGAATTTAGGAAGGGACTTAAATTAAAAAAAAAAGAAAAAAAAGAAAGTATATCAGCTTATATATAAAAATTTTCTGAAATTAAGGGGCTTTAGTCCACCCTTACTCCTACATTAAATCCGTCCCTGACTATATTGTACACACAAACAAACACCTATGGGAGCACCAATTGTTCTAAAAAGCTGAACAATCCGCACCCGCATTTGTACCAACTTGGATTTTTATTGAGCATCGGCTTGGTTGTTTTAATATATATATATATATAGGGTTGTTATCCTATAACATGAGTGTTATAAGATAGTATTGTGTTCAAATTTTTTATTTTAATTTTTTATATTTTTTTCAAAAGATGTGTTTTTTTTTTAATTGTAAATTAGCATTTTCATATATATATATATATACACTTTAAAATGAGTTTTTTTTAACAACATTAGATTAAAAAAAGTAATGCTATAGACAACTAAAAAGTCAGCCTCTTTTTAAATTATATAAAATAAAAAGACAGAGAGTATCAAATTATCATTGAGCAGATGAACAATTTATGTATTCGCTAATTGACTGCATCGCATGCCCGGATTCGCACCGTGCTTCATAGGTCGTAGGCATGGAAATTACTTGAATATTGTTTTGTATTAGCTTTTTTTTTTTTTTTTTTTTTTTTTTTTTTTTATGGTTAGTGTCTCAGAAACAAACCACTTTTGTGATATGAGTGGGCACGGTAAGCCTAAACGGGGGGCCAAAGGGGCAACTGTCCCGGACCACTAAAGTTCACAAAATTTTGAGAGTCCTCATGAAATTTTCATAATTACATTGTTACTTTGAGATTTTTACTATATTACATTTAGGCCTCTTCCAAGGCCCAATTTAGTGTCATCGACTACATATATATTGACATACATGTATATAAAACTCAAAAATAAAGGTCCTAAAATTTTGAAAATTACATTTTTAGTGTAAGAATATTTTGAGTTTTAGAAATAGGCCCCTCTAGAATTTTAAAAGATACCATACAATGTTTAAGTTTCACAAATAGACTTATATTATAAGTAGACCCTAAAAAAATCATCAATTATGTATAAGTAAATACTAAAAAAAATTGTCAATTATGTATAAGTAGATCCCAAAAAAATGCCTCGGGGGCGCTGCCCCCGAACCCTCGTATAAGGGTCTCTCTTTTAATAGTTCGTCCCGAGCCTCTAAATACTCAGGATCGCCCTTGTGAGTGGGGTAACTAAGTTAGAGTTAGTAACACACGCACACATAAAAAGGGGGCATACTCTACTTGAAGGAAATTGTCTTCCTAAGAATCGAACCCACAACATCCTCATTGGGGGATGAGTCCTTGCCAACCCGGCTAGCGAGCTGGTTGTTATGTACTAGCTAACTTGCTATTTTCACTAAATTAATACACTATGTAATAAAATGATTAATCATTCTGGTATTTTAAATATATTGGCGAATTACAACCAAGATGCATTTTTTATATGGCAATTTAATTGCTATAAATTTTCTTCAAAATTGATTATCCTCCTCATCTTCTCATAGTTTGTAAGATGCAACCCTATGCAAGTTTGCCTCCTACAAACTCTATTGATGATCTTTTGAAGTGTGAAATTCCATATTAAAAGTCACCAAATTTGATGATCATGTCTAACTTCGGATTATATGCACGAGTCTCTAGAGGTATCAATTCAAGTGGACAGCTCTCTTAACAGTCGATTAGTACCATGCTTGGTTGCTAAGAAAATCTGAAACGGACATGCAGAGGAAATTTCTAATGTCTGGACTCTGGGATATGGACATATATATATATATATATATATATATGTACTATTTCTCCTATTTTAATACTGTTTTACTGGATTTTCTGAACTGAACACACATTTTAAATCATAGTTCACCAAGGTGTGTTTGGGAATTTGGTGGAGGAAAATTTAAGACATTTTACATTCATTATGTACCTAGGCTTTGTTTGGTTCTTGGATTTGTTGTGGGAAAGAGAAAAAAAAAAAAAAAAAAAGGAAAACTAGAGAGAGAGCTATTTCTTTTGTGTTTTCTCTAATATTTTTCTCCATGCCTAAAATACGTTACAAATTATAATTCCCGGATATATAATAGTTTATGAAGGAAAGATCGGGAAGGCAATAGACTCATAAATTTAATCTAATTCTTACTTCTTCTTCTTCTTCTTTTTTTCTTTTTTTTTCTTTTTTTTTTCTTTCCTTTAAATTTTTTTTCAACTTTTCTATTGCAATTTCATCAATATTTTTCTCACTAACCAAACAACGACAAGTGTAGATGAGTGAATCACTTGCTTTCCTTTCCCTTCCAAGTTATACGAGTGTTCTTGACCTTTTCCTTCCCCCCCTTTTTTTACACTATTATTCTCTCCTCCAAAAGGGAGTGTAAATGCTTCAACTTTAAAATCTCTACGGATCAAGTTTCATGTGACATAAGTCACATGAGTGGTAAAGAAAAAGGACACATTACTCAAGTACATATCCTCACCTACCAAATCATATATATATATATATATATATATATATATTTTTGGCGGCTTCAAGCAGCGCTCCACAGGCACACTTACGTACACACAAACTGGTCAGGGGGTTAAGGTCTACTTCAAAGGAGACTCTATTTCATAAACGGTCAAAGAGAAAATAACTTCCCACAATAGGGCGCACTTGCACAAACACAAATTGGTCAAGGGGGCTAAGGTCTACTTCAAAGGAGACTCCAATTCATAAACGGTCAAAGAGAAAATAATTTTCCACAAACACTCCCCTCCCACTTAGGGGAGAAGGATTAATGCCACTAGACCATAATGGTCTTGGCACAAAATCACCTTCTATTTACAAGAAATAAAGGGTTAAGATTTCTAGTTCTGGCTTTTTTTTTGGGTGGTTATTACATTCGTGGGGGGTGGTGTGTGGGCAGGGTTCACCTACTCCGCAGCAAAGGAGAACGTTGTGGAGCTCAAAAGCGGGGATGAATATGAATCGTGCGATGTTAGCAACCCCATCAGGGTGTACACCAACGGCTTAGACAGAGTATCCCTTGATGAGGTAAAGATCCGCTACTTCGCGAGTGGTAAGCCTGAGAGTTGCAAGAACGGGCTGAAACTACACGTGGACGTTCAGCCTCAAATGCAGACTGTTGAGAGTTCAAACCAGGCCGTGGCAGCTGGGCCCACAATTCCTTCTAGGTCAACCCACCTAATTGGGCTGTCTTATGTCTTCTTTATTGGGCTTTTGATTTGCTTTGTGGGTCTATAAATGCAATGCTCTAGTTGTGTTGGCCCCTATTATTTGGTTTCCTTGCTTGTTTTGCTAGACTATATCTTTTGAGGATTGTATGCAATGTTTACTATGTTGGTTAAGTGGGTGTTGTCCACTAGGTTTGGCATGTAGGACCTAGCAGTTTGGAATAGTGCATGTAAGGATTAACTTTACTGGTTTTGAAATAAAATGCCTTATTTGTCATTCTTGCATAGAGATTAAGGAAAATTTATTTCGTGTGATTTTTATTGTGATTTGAGTATTTTGTCTTATACGTGGATTCTACAATAATGAAGACGTCACTACTGTAGCCATCAGGCCTGTCACTATATGACGATCACGTGGATTAATTTCTTGAGATTAAGATGGAAATGCACGGAAGGAACATGAAAATGAGAAAGAGAAATGGTCAAATAAAAGAGTAAAACTTGGGACACAACTAAATACACGACTTTTGGGACACAACCCAATTAATGTGTGTATCTCTCTCCTGTGATGTCACTGGATCCCACAATGACAGAGGAGAGAGATAGACACATTAATTAAGTTGTGTCCCAAAAATTGTGTGTTTGATTGTGCCCCAAGTATTACTCCAAATAAAATGTGCAGCCCTTTAGTACTTCTGTTCCTTCGCATTATTGGTTCATGTGGACAATAGTTGTACAGGTGTGAGTCAATTTTGATGTTGAATAAAATCAATCACTTGGACAATACTTATACATGTGTGAGTCGAAATTTATTTGTTTATTTTTTGTGCTGAAGAAAGAATCAATGCATTGTTAAACCAAAAAAGTCACATAACCCTCTTGATGGCTAGCCTCAAAAAGGTAAGGTGGAATAGTGTTAATAGGGATGTGGTCGCAAAAATTACAGTGAGTATCCCATTGGGCAATATTGTGAGCAATGAAATTACGGTCTCTAGAAATCTTAGCAACCTTCCAATCTTTAAAGGAATTGGTCAAAAGGAGACGGCTCTTCCGAATAGTAGAACCAACAATTCTATCTGGACAAACATCCCAGTCTGAAAGAGGGGAACAAACCAACAAGGAATCAACTTCCACATAAATAAGCTTGTACCCCAAAAGAGCAGCCTTGGAAATCGCAAGAAAGGCAGCCACATCTTTAGCACAAAGAGGAGAGGTAGCTTGATCTTCCAAACTTTAACAAAAATAGTATCAGCATTTTCATTACTAACCACAGCATAGCGAGAAACACACAGTTGGGACGTATAGCAACGTCAAAATTGATTTTCACCCATCTAGGAGGTGGACTTGAAGGTCCGGGAGACGTGGGAATCGTCTTTTTACTTCTACGAGCATTCCAATGTCTGAGTCGTATTTAGTTATTAAACTATGCTCAAGGTTTTTCATAAAATAACTTTGATATAACTGGTGAATTTTTAAATTTTACATTTCCTCTTCCCTCGGCTAATTAGTAACTAGCAAGTTAGCTAGACAATTCATTTTTGAAAGAGTAATGCTATGCTTTTCAAATTTTGAATCTCAAAAACTTCCCAAATACACGTGACAGTGGACTCACTCTACTTTAATTGAAGGATGTTGAATTGACTACTAAATATAATTGAAAAATATTTAAAATTTAAAATTTGGAGAACATAAACATTACTCGTTCAAGCCATTTATAGTAGAGAGAACTTAGGCTGAACAATTTGCACTGTTAGTGTCCTAAGCCCTGAAATTCGAAGGGTAAGTTAGGTCTGTCAAAAAGGCACAAGAGAGAATTAACTTTTTGTACTTGGCCTCATCCACAACTCTTTGGTTAAAAATTTTTTTTTAAATAAAACTACACGTGGACTTTACTTTTCTTTTCTTTTTTTAATCACATTCTTGCCAACTTCCTTTCCGAGCGACCGTTCTAGCCCTTGTGCTCTACGAATGAAAAACATACTATTTGTCCTGCGACCATTTATTATACCTTTTCTTGTAGGATTCGTTTTGCATAAAAACATATGTATACAATATATATATATCTACAGTCCGGATCTTAAACGGGTCTTAAAAAATGAATTTAAAGACAGACTGTGTAAAAAGTGAGAATTTCTCACCTTTTTGTGATAAATTCGGATGTGAAAAATTTGAAAATGTGAGAAATTTTAACTTTTTTTGGTGAGAAATTCTCACTTTTTACACAATCCGTCTTTTAGATCCGATTTTTTAAGATCCGCTTAAGATTCGGATTGTGTGTGTATATATATATATATATATATATTTGTGAATAGAAAGTGTGACAGACGATGAAAGAGTTTAAGAGCATCACCAACCAATATGTTAGTTTGAACCAAAAAAAAAACCCAACATGTTATTTCTTAATTTGTTGGCATCTAAAGCTAGTAGTGACAAAGTCTTGAACTATGATTGTTTTTGAGAAACAAGATGTTGTATCACACACATAATTTTTCAACATTCTCTCCCAAATTTATAAGCTGGCACGGTAATGGCCATGGGCTAGCTAAATCCTGGCTTCATGAGCGCTCTAGAGAATTAACCCAATTCTCATAGGAAGCAGCCACTTCCACACTTAAATAGGTGAGTCTATCAATGATGCTCTCATGACTCTAAGACCTCGTTTGGTAGGCCGGATAAAACTGTCAGATTGGACAAGATAAGGCATGATCGAACTAGAATAGTAATTCTGCCGGATAAGTTGTTATGCTGTCCTGTATTTGGAACGTGTTGGATAAAACAGTTGGATAAGCAGGTTTTTCCTATTTCTGTGTTTGGTCGTGCCAGGGTATAAGTTTCGGGTAATAACTAAATTATTACTTTTTAATACAAAAAAAAAAAAAAAAAGTTGAAATTTTTTTTCAAAAAATGCAAAAAAAAAAAAAAAAGAAAGAAAAAAGAAAAATCAAATTTGGTAAAAGAGATGAAAAAAAAAGGAAGCAATTTTAGGAAAAAAAATATGGAAAAAAATCGAAAAAAAAAAAAAAAAAAAAAAAATTCTGAAATATATATATATATATATATATTTATTCTCAAAAGTTATCCTAAACTCCTTTATCCCATCTAATACCACATCTCCCTTGGTATTGAGTTATCCCAAACTCAAGAGATAAAATGAGAGTTTGGAATAAAATACTCCTACTCCATGCGCACACCAAACAATAAATTGGATAATTTTATCCAATCCGAACCCCTTATTCCGGCACCAAACATGATGTAATATCCCACGAATAATGACTATAGAACTCATTAAGAGTTGAAAGCAACTCAACATCATACACGTCATGAGAACCATGCACATACACTATAGGGATAGTTAATGAGTTAGTACTCACTTTAGTGTGCATATCAATCAAATGATCACTCTATGATTCATTCTTCCCTTTGAACCTAGTTCTCGAAATCTCTTCCCTAGGTAGGGTATTCTCATAGGCGATTTGCATTTCTTTGAACTTTAGGCCTATCTTCTTTGATGCAATCTAGACCTTTACTCCAGTTCAAAGCTTTTATAAATGGATAATCTCCATTAATCATCACATCACTTATCAAGGATCTCACAATACTATGTTTTAATCTTATAGACTTGCATTTTCCATTGTTGTACTTCTCTACACTCTTCTATTCATCGCAGTACTTTTACAATAGATCAAGACGGGTGGTATTGGTTATATAATATGGGCATATTTGTAACAGACATATCCTATGATTTGTAATGGTTTTTTACCGTTACTTATTTGTAACGGTAAAAATCCATTAGAAATATTCAAAATCCGTTAGTAATTACATCAATATATATTATTGAATTTTGTAACGGATATGGAATAAATGTTAACGGTCATAATCCGTTAGAAATATCACCAATCCGTTACTATTTTTCTTTGAAATAGAAAACTTCTAAAAAAATTGGCAATGAAGTGGATAGAAAACTAGTAACGATTCATTTTTAGAATTTGTAACAGATATTCCAGTTAAAAATTTGTAACAGTTATAATCATTACTTATTAGTAATTTACGTTCATTTGTTTTATTAATTTTATTTACAGTTATAAAAATTTGTAACAGTTAACAATTTTTAAGACAATAAAAAAAATTAATATAAGAAAATAATTCTTAACACTACAAAAAACATCTAAGCCTTCATACAACCGAGTGGTTTGGTTGTATGGTACAACCAAATAGTTTTGATATGAAATATTTGTACATTTGGTAAGGAATGTTTATTCCTTGATAAGAAATGTTTGTACCCAAACTATTTGTGGTTTTGATAGGTACAATGCTCTAGTGCTTATCTCAATGCTTGGTTTCAATTTCTTCAATCCATGTTTGTTGGGCATCTGGTTTCTGTGGGAGAGGGCTTACTTGGCCCGCATGGGTCTGTTTTTGTCTTAATCAGATCTGCATTGACAAGGTGATTTGGACTTTATTTCTTTTCCAAGCCATGGAGAAAAGCTTCAAAATTTATTCATGGACTGTTGGCTTCATGTTGCTGCTTTTATTGCTTTGCTGGGAGTTATCTACTTGTTGAAGCAATATTGGTTGGCCCTGGATGTTGAGGCTTCAAATTTCAAAGCGGCGGGTTGATTTGATTATGATTTTATGCTTAATGGGGGTTGATTGCTTTGCTTTAGATCTTGATTACGGGTTTTTTAACGGATCTGCGTCTACTTTCTTTGAGTCTGAATCTGCCTAGAGGATTTGTGGGCTGTGTTTGATTGTATCTCAGACTTGATGCAGCTGATGGTGCAGCAATTTTGCTTTGGTTGATTTGGAGTTCTGAGATTTTCTTTGCTACATTGCGGGAGTTCTAACTACTGGTTTTCTGATGCAGTTTCTTTAAGAACTTTTGGGTTGCTCTTAATAGTTTCTTGTTTTCGAATCTTATGGTGATTTACAGGCGGCGTTGGTTGTGTTTAGCTGGGTTGGGTTGGCCTTGTGCTTGTTCTTTGTTTTTTTTTTTTTGGGTCTTAGATCATCCAGTGCTTTGGGTTTGTTTTTCAGTTTTTTTGTGGTCTCTACCTTATGTAAAGCTTGTGGCTTCATCCAATGAACCCGTTTTCTGCTGAGCAAAAAAAAAAATACTAGGTATTATCTGTAGAGGTATCCTCTTAAGTGAGCATAATCGCGCCTCATCTCAGTCACCCTAATATATTATGGTTCTACTTTTATATTATTCTCCAACATGTTCATTATTATAGTATACAAATCATGAAGGGATTTAATCGGTTCTTCCAGCGGCTAATCAACCCATGAAGTACTGTTAATTGTTAACCAAGTCAGTGTCTGTTATGATTCTGAAAACTATGGTATTCCATCTGCCGTTTTGAAGAAAATCTTAGTTAATATAAGAAACTCCTGTTATTGGTTGGGAAATAAGATTTAATTTCCAAGTAATTAATTAAGGTTGATTATGTCTGTATCTTGCCGTAAGAACTGAACCTTTCTGATCAAGCTATATATGTGAGAAACTCATACTCTATCTAAAACCTTGCAAAAAATCATTCTTAATTAAGGCGGTCAAGTTAGTTTTCAAATATTCTCATAGAGTAATGTTAGAGACGCCTAAAATATTCACCTACATTAATGGTCATCGGAGCATGTGCCTACTTGAAACTCTTCTTTAATTTAAATGTTAAACTAAGGACACAAATTTTTTTATTTAATTTGTAGATTACCAATGCTACATCAGTGGGTAAACAAATTTAGATAACTAAATTAGGTGAACTTTGCATTTCTCATGATTTTTATATTCTATGACAAAGGACAAAATGAGGGGGAGAAAAATATAGAAATGGGATATTTTTTGCACAGTTTCTTTCAACTAACTTGCACTCTATATTCTCAATTCATGTAAATAGCACCACCCAAAATCAGCAAACTTGTTGAGATGCATAAATTGTATGCTGAGCAAAAGAGATGATTAAGAAACTGTGAGAGAGAGAGAGAGAGAGAGAGAGAGAGAGAGAGAGAGAGAGAGAGAGAGAGAGAGAGAGAGAGAGAGAGAGAGAGAGATGGAGAATCAACTTAGAAACTCCATCACACCAACAGTTCTCCTCTTGACATCACTAAGCTATTGCCATTTCGTAGTCACAAATTTCCCAAGAGGCATAATAAGGGTGATCTGTCTCCTCCCCATATTCTACTTCTTCTCTCTCATCCCTTGGTACTTCTCATCTTCCCTTCTTAGAGGAATCTCGGCTTTCTTCATCACATGGATCACTTCTTTCAAGCTCCTCCTTTTCTGCTTTGCCCGAGGCCCCCTCACTATCTGTAAAACCTATATCGATTTTGTAGCAGTCTCCGTATTCCCACTCAAAATCCACGATAACGAACACCATCCAAATCCAACCCTAAATTTAGTAACTTGGCTAAAATTTATTGGGTCATTATTAGTACTCACTATCTTCATCAACAAAGACAATTACCCAGTGAAACTCGCATTGTTTCTTTTTGGGTTGTCCATATTTTTAGGGTTTTTTATAGTGAATATCGAAGCCATGACAAGGTATGAACTAGTGCCACTTTTCAGACAACCATATTTAGCTACATCTTTACAAGATTTTTGGGGAAGAAGATGGAACAGAATGTCATCAAATATATTGAGGTTGACTGTTTATGACCCGACCCGAGAAGCCCTAACGGGGACTATTGGGGTTGAAAGAGCAAAAGTGGTGGCAATTATTACAACTCTAGTGGTGTCTGGTGTAATGCATGAGCTTATGTTTTACTATGTCACTTGTGGGATGAGACCAACTTGGGAGGTCACAGGGTTCTTCTTTATGCATGGTTTGTGCATGGTGGTTGAGGCTGCATTTAGGGCAAAGGGTTGGACTCTATTTCCACCGTTGATTTCGATACCTTTGACGGTCGGATTTGCCGCCATAACAGGATATTGGTTGCTTGCTTTGCCAGTTTGGAGGAGTGCACAAAACAGTTGCATGTGAACTAAGAAGAGACTAAAGGGCTACTTATTCTAAACTTAATTCCACTTTGTTAATACTTCCAAGATTTTTACTTCTTTTTTTTTGGGACTTAACCCTCTTTTAATTCTTGATATTTTCACATTTATAATATGTTCCGTGAAATCTTATTTATATAGAGCCCGTTTGGTCTCGCTTCTGCTTTTACGATCCAAACTATATGTATTGGGCTATGAAGCATGGACGCGGGTGCAGGGATTTGGGTGCGGAAACGCGAGTGTGAGGAGTTCAGCAATTTTCCCAAAATCAAGAGTGCGGGTGCGGCAGGGTACTTATATAAAATATTAAAATTTATTTTTACATATTATATATGAACCATTTTAGCACTTATACACACTTGTTTTCAAATTTTTTTTATAAATTTTTTAAGACCTAATAACAACAAACAAGCAATAAAATTAAAAAACATATTAATTTATGTATATCTAGTATACTTTATATAAATGACTTAAAAAAAAAAAAAGAAATAAAAAAAAAGAAAGTATATAAATATGAACTATTCATTAGTCTCCTACTCTCCTGTCAAACATAGCACACTACCCAGACACAGCGACACACAAATGACACACAAACACACCATCTCACACATACGTACAAACATTACCCACACATCGACACACACAAACATCGACACAGTCACACATCGACACTCACACACACATATCGACACACATTCACACACACACACACACACATATCGACACACACAACACAAATCGGGGCCTTACCTGCGCCTAAGCTTGAAGTCTTCGACAGATCTGCTATTTCAAAGCTGCGATTCTTTAGTTCGACAAAGACGAGGCTCGAAAGAGGTACGTATTTTCTACTATGCATGTGTTTTGCCGAGTGTGTTTTGCTCCAAATCATCTTCTTCTTCTTTCTTCTTCTTTGTTTTTTGGAACCCCAATTCTTCATATCTACAATTTTATTTTCTACTATTTGTTTTTTGGACCCCTAGTTTTATCAAATTTTGTTTTTAAACTTTTTTTTTTTTTTTTTTCAAAAAGTGCCCCGCCGCACCCCAGAAGTGTCCCTTCCGCACCCCTCACGCACCCAGCTGTCCGTGCAACATAGGTATTGGGTCTCTAAAGCGATTTCAAATGGCTCTTAATTATTTCAGTTCCTAAATTAGAGCATGGACAACCATAATTTCACTATATAGTGGACAAGTGAAAGAATGGAATTTTCCTATGATCAATTCACAACCAAGCAATGTCATTCAATATTTTTCCTCTTTCAGATTTTAACCTCTTGAAATTGGGAAATATTAAAGATGTAATTTCTTGAAATATGGTAGATTCTCAAGAGTATTAATTAAACAACATTTAATGGGGGAAAAAGGAGCTTTCAACTTTGAAACGAGAACTAAGAGTCTACTTGGTGAAAAAATAATAATTCAATACGTCTGATAGCATACTCATACGTGTGGGCATAGTGCCTATTTGTGAACATATATATATATATTTATACAGTCAGGCTATAAAGAGGGCGCCCTCTCTTTATTAAAGAGAGGACCTCTGTTTTGGCCGTTGGATCGTATTTTCATTAATGACAGTTTTGTCATTTTACAGTTTTTAAACACAATCCAACGGCCAAAACAGAGGCCTTCTCTTTAATAAAGAGAGGTGGTCCTCTTTAGAGAATCTTTGTACATTTATATATTATATATCTATATATGTTTGATCTAAAATAAACTGGGTTAAGTGAACTGACCCAGTGAACCGACTTTTAAGCTTGAAAGAACCCGTGGGTTGCTCCGTCCCCGTTGACCCGCGTACTCTTTCAGGCTAAAAAGTCAATTCACTGGGTAAGTTCACTCAACCCAGTTCACTTTATATCCTCACCGTATATATGTAATTGGAATACATACAACATATTTTAAGAGTGGATTTTATAGAATTATAATACCACATTACCAAAACAACTTATATGCTAATGAACATTTTCTCCAATAGCACAGACAGGGAAGGAAGAGTGTTGACACTACCAATGGTGTCCAAGTCATGGTGGTTGCCTCAATTTTATCCACAGCTGGTCACAATGCTCGAGTAAGCGCGCCCATCTTGAAGGTTGGGGATAAAATTAACTATGGTGTGACAGTAGCATAGATGCCATTACTGTTTCTTTTTTAAATGGAGATATAACCATTAGAGATCGATGGTAGTGCTACTATATATGTATATATGAAGTTGTTGATCTAAGTTTTGGTTAATTGTTAATGAGGGGAAGCACTATCACTAAGGCTTAGTTTGGCTCTCACGTGGTTTTTTAAAAGGAGCTTATAAAATTTACTACTAAATTGTTTGATAATTTTATACAAGTGACACACTACTCTTCAAAAAGATATCATGAAACTAAAAAGCCACCTAGAGTTTTTAAAAGCTCCATTCTAAAACTTTTAAAAGCCCCCCCCCCCCCCCCCCCCCCCCCAAAAAAAAAGCCCTAAGTTCAATTTTTGCAAAGATCATAAACTAGTTACCAAATGAATTAATATGAAATTGTGCTTTAAAAAAGGAGAAGCACCAAAAGGGGGGCCAAACTAAGCCTAAATTAAGATGGAGTGGTCACAAGTTCACAACTCACACGTTTGCTACCATTAATTCTTGAGAGAGAACTACTAGAGAGATCGAGAGAGAGAATCACTAGAGATTGAATACTCACCAGTTTTTTGTTTTTTTATGGGTACATGGACTCTCACACACACAACCCACAGACCCACTCACAGGGGGGGACGGGGGACAACCCCACACGAAAAACTGTGATCAGACCCACAGAGAAAGCAAGGAATGGGATTGTCCATCTTGCAAGGACTCCCCACAAGGGGAGTCGAACCCCCACTCACTCTCCCTTCTCCCTTGAGAGTGAGTGGTTCACCTTCTATTTTCTCTTCTTTTAAATAAGGTTTAACTACATTTTATACCTTTTTAGTTTGCCTTTTGTGTCAAGTTGGTCTTTGTAGTTTAGAAAATGTCATTTTAATCCCTGTACTTTCATAAGTGTGTCATTTTAGTTCCTGAAACACTTTTTGTGACAAATTTTTTACTTTCAGTGACAAAATTATTCGTCACTAAAGGACTTATTGGACTTAGTTAACACACTTAAGAACACTACGGAGACTAAAGTAATACTTTCTAAATTACAGAGATCAAACTACTACAGATAACAAACTACAAAACTGTAAAATGTATTTTAACCCTTTAAATAAATAGACAGATGATAGCTGGAATAGCATGGAATAGAGGTCACAAGTTTGACGGAAGATATATTATAACGTATGGGTTTTAAATGTTGGACTTTTGTGTATATTTTAACTTGGGTTAATTATAGATGCACTTTTTGTGGTTAGTGCATTTTCCAGTAGTATTGATGCAAACGCACGTTTGAAAATCTGTAAGTCAGTTTTATATTTTGTAAATTAAGATGAATAAAGTTGCCAACATTTATGTTCTCAGTTTGTAGGTGTACCAGATATTTATACAAAGCCACCAATTTCTTAGAATATAATTTCCAATATCACTACACCATATGGCCTAGTTTTTAACGGAGATATTTTATGCTTTCTAACGGATATTCCCGTTAGTAATTACTAACGAATATATCCATTAGAAATCATAAAAAAGCGTTGGTAATGTAAATTATTCTAATTATTTTGATATAATTAAGTTTTCTAACAGTTGTATAGATATTAGTAACCTTTTTATTCGTTAGAAATATTAAAAATCCGTTAGTATTTTTCTTTGAAAGTGAAAATCTTTCAATAAAATCAGAGGCGGTGGCATTTTGTAATTAAGACCCAAAAAATGAAAACACAGTGGCAATTTTGTAAATAATGAACCCTAATCTTAATCACGAACCCTAGAGCCTCCAGCAACCATATGCCGATCAAAGAAAATGTCGCTGTCGCTACTCCTCGCACTACCGCTATCACTGCTCCTCACGTTGCCGTTGTCACCTTGTCGACGCCATCGTCGCTCCTTCTCGCGTCGTCATCCATCATTTCACTTTCACTGCTAGACCTCTGGTAGTCTCTTTCTCTATCTCTCTCTCTCTCTCTCTCTCTTTTCTATCATCTGCATCCTTAGGATTAGAAATTGTAAAAAAAAATTGGAGAGTTTTTTTTTCTCTCCCTCTCTCTCTGGTTCTATTGTCCAATCACACGAACCAAATATAGCCCTAGTTATTATGCTTACATGAAAGGTTTTCTCAGGAAATAGCGGTACAGATGTATGAATTAGTTAATTCATCAGTTGATTTATGATACCATGTCACCAAAATTGGAGAGAGAAAGAAGGGGGTTATTTAGGCAATTTGGTTAGGGTCTGATTGGAGGGAAGAAGTGTTTTGGTTTTTGATTTGGAGGAATGATGGTGTTTAGTGTTTCAATTGAAGCTGATTAGGGCACATGCGCAACTGTGAGTCTGAGAGGCACTGAGTATGAGGGAGATATAGAGTTATGTTCTTCAAAATGAAAGATTGAGTGAGGGAGAGAAAATGAGAGATTGAATCAGGGAAAAGGAGATTGAGCCAAAGAAAGTGTTGGGTTTATATAACATGTGGGATAATCCCATTAATTTAGGGATTGTGATTTGGCTAGATTCCTATTATAATTTGGTTTCCTTTGTGATAGAGTTATATTACTTGTCCAATAAGAAATGGGTTGCAAACTCCATATATAGGGATGTTGTATAGGAATTTAGGAAGTCATTGGTGTACCAAGTTGGAGGTCTCCCCTCATGGGGGTGCATGGTCTAGGGTGAGAGAGATATTAATCATTGAGGTTTTCTGTGAGGGTTGTTCCCAATGATAGGAATATGAGGTAGGGATGGGTATTTCTTTATCTCTGTGATTTTTCTAGGTTACAGTGATTATGTCGGGTTCTTGTGGGTATTGAGGGTTGGGTTATGAGATTTAATCCAAACTGTCTTGTACCAATTGTTTATTCTCAATAGTTAAAGAACGGGTCTCTCGGGTGTAGATATAGGTGTTTATTCCGAACCAAGTAGAAATCTGTGTTTTCTTTGGTGTGCTTATTTATTACTGTTTGTGTGTCTCTGTGTATTCATTGGGGGAATTTAGTTCCGTGTTTTAAATTCCGAACAGAAAGGACCTCACAAGATTTCATTGTATATCCTATTTTGATTACTAGTTTTTTGGGGTCATAATTTAGCATAAAATTAGGATTTATGCATGGTTGTTATGTGAATATTGAATTCTCCAATTACCTTGTATACTATAGCATAGAACCCGCGCGCGCGATGCGCGGATCCGTGAAATGCTACCAAGTGTGAGGGAGAGAGACTCTGCAGCACCCCTCTATATACATCTTTTGAGTTGAATTGTAGTATTAAAAGTTAAGTGATTCATGTGTAGAAAACAAAGAAAACAAAGGGAAAAAAAATGTTATGCTCCGTTAGGGAGCAAGAGTAGAGAAGGCTAAAACAATATAATGTTCTATAAGAGAAGCATTAGATTGTGCACAAGCAACTAAAAAAATAAACCTTAATTTTTTTGAAAGTTGACTTCTGTATCTTGACTTCAAATTCTCCCGTCCTTCCGCAGTTCCATTATTGAAGTTCTAGCTATTGTAAAGGGAGGATGTACTATCTTCTCTTACACTTTTAAGGCTCGGCTTTGTCTATTGAATAAGAAGGAAGCATGAACGGAGGGAATACTTATTGTATATTTACTATTTTGCCCTGACATTAATAATGGATCATTTTCTTTATAGGGCAACAAAGTCAAAAGATAAGGGAAGCTTTCTCTCTCTCTCTCTCTCTCTCTCTCTCTCTCTCACTCAAACACACACACACACACACACACACACACACACACACACACACACAACATACCAAACATACTTAAAAATACTATCCATCTTCAAATTCAAGTAGCAACTAAGCGAGTGGTAAGTTTATGCATAAATTGGCAAAATAATAGTCTATGCCACTATCGGTGCCCAGCAAAATACAACCAATTTGTGAAAGATATTAGTTCCTAATTGGCATATACACAATACACCAAGATAAACCAATGAATGCTAGCCAGAATCAAAATAAGCAAAAGGAAGACATTGAATAAGTGTAAACTTAGAGCCCATTGATACTGCTATTTAAATAAGACTTTTCCCTTGATAGGATTTTAAAAAAGCAACATATTGCTACTTTGGATTTAAGTTATTTTACCATCTTTGAGGTGGATTTGATTTTTTAAAAAGTTGTGAAAAAGGGTTTGCCAAACGGGATCAAAATGTTAGAATTGTGCCTAAAATTCCATTAGTGAAATTATTTCTTGATTATGATTTAATTCCTTATTTGGTGGTTTCCTTATCAAATAAGGATTCCTTAAATGGTGGAAGTTATCTAGTTTATATAGGAATGTTTGTAAGAGTATTCTTTATTGTACAAGACTTACCATAGGGGTAAATCCTACTATAACTAGGATTGGGACTCTATAGTCTATATAAATATAGGGCTTACTCAAGGGATTGATAAGATTGGTTGGAAATCTTCTACATACACAAGAGAGGGTTGCAAACTAGTGAGGGAGAGATTAGTTTCTAGCAATTGTGTGTGTCATATAACTTGGTTGGAGAGTTATACACGCGAGGTCTTGAGTGCTTGTAATCTTTATATTAATCGAGGTGATCGCCTTTGCACGTAGACGTAGGCATTGTTGGGCCGAACCATATTTAAATCTTGTTGTGTTGGTTTGCTTGATTTTTTTTTCGTGGTTGTGTCGTTCTTATTCTATTTATCTCCATCTTTATGGGTGTGGTTTTTTTGTTGTGATTGTGGGCTCATTCTCAACAAGTGGTATCAAAACTCAGTTGAGAAACCATGGCAGTTGGAGATAGTTTGCTTGGGGATATGCGAATGGCAATAAAAGTTCGATGGCAAGAAGAATTTTAGCATACGGCAAGTGCGTATGAAGGACGCCTTGGTGCAATAAGGTATAGAGGATGCATTGTGCGGTGAAGATAACAAGCCGGAAGGGATGATCGACAAGATGTGGAAGAGGATTAACTCTAAAGTCGTTAGCATGATGCGGCTTAGTTTGGTGGACCATGTGGTGTACGATGTCATGGGAGAGACCTTCGCAAAAGCTTTGTGGAAACTCTTGAGGATCTCTATTTGGGGAATAACTTCACCAACAGTCTCATGTTGAAGCAAGAGTTATACTCCTTTAGGCAGAAAAAATGAGTTGATCTTCAAGCCCATATAGGTGAGTTTAACAAGTTATTGTGCGAGTTATCCAACGTTGGCTTCAAACTAGACGAAGAGGACAAAGCTATCATTCTCCTTACGTCGGTAATATCTACCCATAATCAATTATTCAATACATTGTTGTATGGGAGAGATACATAACGGTGGAACAGGTGAAGGAAGCTCTATTCTCTAGTGAGAAGATGGATAACAAAGAGGAAAAGTTGGAAGATGCACAAGCACTTGTTACACAAGAGAGGCCAAGGCAAGGGAAGAAGAACTCTAGTGGAGGCGGTAGTGGAAGAGCACGACATAGAACTTCTATGAAGGATAAGGAGTGTTACTATTGTGGAGAAAAGGGTCACTTTATGCGAGATTGCCCAACAAAGAAGCATAATAGAGGTACCACTGCAAACGTGTTGGAATATTCGAATGAAGATGTCGTAGAAGTCATGATAATTACAGAGGAGAAGAAGAAAACCACGAATTGGGTTCTTGATTCAGCTTGTTTTGCTTACTTATGTTCGCATGTAGATTGGTTCTCGTCCTATAAACCGATGGAGGGAAAAGTCTATATGACGAACAACACAATTGGAGAAATCAAGGGTGTTGGAACCGTTCGAACCAAGACTTCAAATGGGTTGAAAAGGCTTTTGACGGATGTGCATCATGTTCTTCCGGGTGTTTGAAGAGAAACGTAATTTCCTTGGGAATGTTGGATTCCAAAGGATGCTTATTTATCGCGAAGAGAGGCTTCATGAAGGTGAAGCAGGATATATTCTCGTATAATGTTCTTGGGAAAGAAGGTTGGAAATTTGTACGTTTTGTTGGGAAGTACATATTTTGGAGATATCACGAAGAATAAGAGGTTGTGGAAGCCGGTGGAGAAATCTATTGAGGGAATAGATGATGAGGCTCTAACAGCTTTGGTGATGACAACTTCTACTCAAGGTGAAGACGACCACAATAGCAAAGTGGAGCTCGTGCATTTCGTATTTGATGACGTTTGTGATCTCAAGTTCATGGGGGATGTGAACTTGAGTAATGGTATAGTTGAATAGCTTGGGGGATGGCAAAGGTGATGCATTATCGATGTGAAAGTTGAAGATTACAAGAGAAAGACTCTAAGGACTGATGGGAAGGAATTTGAGACAAGATGAAGATTGTTAGGATTGTGCCTAAAATTCCATTAGTGAAATTATTTCCTGATTATGATTTGAGTCCTTATTTGGTGGTTTCCTTATCAAATAAGGATTCCTTTGATGGTGGAAGTTACCTAGTTTATATAGGAATGTTTGTAAGAGTATTCTTTGTTGTACAAGACTTACCATAGGGGTAAATCCTACTACAACTACGATTGGGACTCTACAGTCTATATAAATATAGGGCTTACTCAAGGGATTGATAAGATTGGTTGGAAATCTTCTACACACACAAGAGAGGGTTGCAAAGTAGTGAGGAAGAGATTAGTTTCTAGCAATTGTGTGTGTCATATAACTTGGTTGGAGAGTCATACACGTGAGGTCTTGAGTGCTTGTAATCTTTATATTAATCTAGGTGATTGCCTTTGCACGTGGACGTAGGCATTGTTGGGCCGAACCACATTTAAATCTTGTTGTGTTGGTTTGCTTGATTTTTCTTTCGTGATTGTGTCGTTCTTGTTCTATTTATCTCCATCTTTGTGAGTGTGGTTTTCTTGTTGTGATTGTGGGCCCATTCCCAACACAAAACTCTCGATAATCCCACTAAGTGATTGTACGTCCCAATTAAGCTAATGTAAATAGGCTCCCATTTAAACTTCGATAAAACCATTATCTCAATTCACATAAAATAAAGAAGAGGTTTGCATATTTTAAAGGGGCATGAAAAACTCCTTCTATTTAACATTTCAATGCACAATTCCTTTAGAAGATTTTTTTTTTAGCTATGTTGATATTAGATATGACTTTTAGTCCAAGTATTTGAATACGATTCAAAAAACTAAGAACTTATTGATAGTTATAAGTAATGAAAAACAAATAAGAAGGACCCTGTTAAATACAAATTCATACTGGCAGCAGGACCATCAGGAAAAAAAATAGTGTACCAATTTCTATGCAAAACAAACAGTATTTTCATACCTGCAGATCAAGCCAGTAGAAATGTTGTTTTTCCTAAGGTTGGGAGGACCTAAGAGCAACATCAATCTGGAACATAACATTATACCTCATCAAATGCCTAGTTGAAAATTCAAATTGGTCTTCTCTCTAAATTTGGTGAATACTTGGAAGGTCTAATTATCCCAACTAATATATGATTAAAGGGACAAAAAACACAATCAAAATGATTAAAGAACTAAAACTATCCAAACTAATCAACAAAAATGAAAATTCAATTAAAAGTCATAAAACTGAGAACAAAATTCAAACAACCCAAGAATGGAGAACAAAAAGGGCATTAGGAAAATGTAAATTCGACATATCCATATGATTATATATAATCATATTTGTGTATGTATAGATACCTGAAGGCAGCTTGTTGCCTTGGGGACTTGCTCAACCGCAAAACTGGGTCCTAATTGTTGGATCGGTAATAAACTGATCCAATTTGCTGATTTTTCCAATGGTGCAGTTCTTGCCCCTTGACTTCTAAAATGAATTTTATCATCCCTGCTCTGTCTTCACCATTTCCATTGTCAAATACATTGTCACGACCCATCCTACTACGCGTGGAAATAGGACACGTGGCACGCCACCAAGGCTCATCCAAACATCATATAACTATACGCAGCGGAAAGAACTTTACAACAACCCTGAGTAATTTACAACTTTAGGAAACATTACCCTCTGAGTTGACAAATCCAGAGTTATAAAAGTTTTGGTCAATTGAATCCCTTTAAAAGAAAACAGTTTTGAAAACAGAGGTTCAGTCGACTGTGCCTAGCAGAAACCAAAACCCTAATTTCTCAACAGAGGTCCAGTCGACTGATCAGGGAACCCACCCAGTCGACTGCACTGGTTACTATTTGGATCAGTAGCTAAAATCTACTGTGGTTCAGTCGACTGATCAAGGGTCCAGTCGACTATTTCCACTACTATTCACTTTCAGTGTCTCAATCCCACGAGATCCAGTCGACTGATCAATGGTCCAGTCGACTGCTCCCCTGCTGGGCAGCCCTGTGATAATAATACTAACACATGCTTCTCCACCCCATCCACAATCACAACCATAACTGAATTACAACATTCAAAACATAACTAAAGACGTTCAATTACAAGATTACAATACTACGAACTAATCCATGGTTCTATTACAACATATTACAATTTCCCAATCCTTACACAAGTTTTAGGATTTAAAACAAAAACATATACAGATGTGATTCCCCGGCGTTCCTCAACGGCCTCACTCCTCACTCTTCTTCTTGTCTTTCTTCTTACCTGCAATGGAGTACATCTCCACTGTTCAGCTATATGCTGAGTGCACAATTATAAATGTATGCTTATATGACAGTTCATGGTTTAAGCATCTAAAACACATAGAAATAGTCTATAGGGTGAGTGGTACGCATTCATCCGGTCGATGCCGTAGGAGGCCCACCTCTCCCACGCATCTCATACACTGGTTAGGCCTTCCTCCATACCAGGTATCGTGTACTGGTTGGGCCCACCTCCAATCTAGACACAAACAATTCCAATTCCATCACAATCACAATCAAAATCACAATCCTCAAGGTTCGAGGAGTTTACTCCGGATGAATTTGCACCAAACTCCCCTTTAACCCAAGTAGACACATAGCATGCTCACATAAACAGTTTTATACATGCTTTTCTAATAATTTTGTGTGCATAATTAATGGGCCTAACTAATACATGAATTTCGTCCGGATCCAAGGATATCAAAGTTGACGTTCAAAACATGAAAATCCATATATTTCATAGATCTAGAATTCATACCTCGTGCGATTCTCTTCAAACTTTGAAGGATCGTCTAGGGGGCTAATTAATCGTCGAATTTCGAATTTGAGACGATCCCTACAAGTTTATACCTGTTTTTTCCAAATTCCTAGAATTAAGATTTTTACAAAAATTGGCCAAACACGGCCTAAGTAGTATCAAAACGTAGGTCTTACCTCCACGAGTTCAAATATGAAATCTGGAGAAAATCTGATGGACGAACGGTCGTCGATCGGTGTCGCAAAGCCTGTGGCCACCAAATCTCTTCTCTCTCCTCTCTCAAGATATTTTAGGAAGTTTTTGAATGAGAATGAATCTCATCCACTACTATATATAGGCAAGCTCTTCGGAAATTGCGTTTACCTCCCCACGACTTCCTCAAACTTCTAATTAGCTCTCGAAACTTTGTACACGTTCATGTTATGCCTTTACGAGTGAAAATTAAAATTTTCAAAAGTTTCCAACTAAGTCTCGTTTGGGTCCAAAAATTACGTCCGAAAACTAAATTATGTGAAATCTCTACACAACCTACCTTTTATTTAACGTGACATTCACGTTCTCACCACAGTTCAAAATGATATAACAATATTGAGATTACCATAAATTATACTACACAGGTATAATTCACTATTCACAAAATACCAGATATTTCAAATAACATTTAAATCATGTAAATGTCATTTAACCATGTCAATGCAACATGAAATACCATGTTCCCGTGTCCTCTCTGACACCTCACCGTTGACCCACAGTTAACCCCATTCAAATTTTCAAATGACATTGAAAACCCTTGAAATTAAATTTATGCATTAAAAACCAATGATTTTCCGGAACGGGTGTGACATACATAACTCTGTTATGATCAAACTAAATAAAAGTAAATACTAAACTCTGTACCTAATTCCTAGAATTTAAAACATCCTATTTCACTATGATTTTCATATCATATCACATCCTTGGGGGAAAAGGGGAAAGAAAAAAATGGAGGAATCTGCATCGCTTCAATTATCGAAGCACATATGAACATAAAATCAAAAATGAAATAAGACCCATAAGAATTTCAGAAAATAGAAAAGAGGATAAACAAATCCAATGCTAAAGCCAAACCAAAAAAAAAAACTCTACCTAACAAAACATAGGCATCCTTCTCATTGGTATTAGGACAAACACTTGCTGAACATAAATTGAATAGCATGATTCCACACCTAAACAAACAACAGGACCAAGTACTAGCCATAGCCATCACAGAGCAAAGGCAAAACACATAAAAGATACAAAACTCCAAAAAATCTTAAAATCTGTGCAAGATTTAAGAAATAATAGGTTCATTAAAAATCTGATATGATTGGTATCTTCAATTCTCGCAGATCTACAACTCATGAGTGGCTAAAATCTTAATTTTACAGGTCCCAAAAGCTAATCACAGGCGCAAGAACACCCAATAATTGTTGCAGGGTGCGGAGGTAGAAAGGGAAGGAAGAATGGTGGCGGGGAAACTTTAGGAAGGTTGTGCTGATTAGGGGTGCTTGAAATACATCATTTGGAGCAGTTAATGCATCAATCAATAGGAGGAGGCTGGAGGCTATTCGAGTCTTTTAAGCTTCTACGCAGTAAGCTCTCAACAGGTTTTAATGCAGAGAGAAGGGAGGAGTGTAACTGTTCGGTAGAAAACCCTTCCTTTGCTTTTATTGAATGCTGCCATATTGAACGGTGAAGAAGAGGGAGACATTGTTCACTGTTAAATAAGTAAATTGCAAGAATTGGATAAACTTCAACGTTTTAAGTTTGATTTCAATTCCATCTCCACGTGGTAGTCCTATAGAGAATATCAGCCTGTTAGGAAAGAAGACTCACATTAATGTATTTCCTTGATTTAAGATTATTAGTCAATTACCACATGTGCATATGTTTTGCCTTGAGTTGTGGGTTTTATATATTGACCACCGATTGATGTAAATATATATATATATTATATTGTATCAATGGAAATATTACAGGTTGCATCATCTTTGTATTCTCTGTTATGGTATCAGAGCATATTGGCTTAAACAAGCACTAACATCTATCTATTCCTCTTCCCCCACGTCTGCCAAAATGTCTAAAGAATATTCCCAAACCAGTCAATCAAATATCATTGTTCCAAATTCCTCCAACCTTGAAAATAATCTAATTTCCATAAACTCTGCTGCCCAAGCCCCTCTCAAACTTACCCCAGAGAATTTTATCTCTTGGCACACCCAATGGTATTCGCTTCTCATCGGCTATGATCTCTTCGGTTATGTCGATGGTACCAATCCTTGTCCCTCTACAACAATCAAAGAAAATACCACAGAAACCATCAACCCCCAACACACCATTTGGATTCGACAAGATCATCTCCTTAGAAGTGCTCTTGTTGCTTCCTTTTCTGCACAAGTTATACTGTTCGTGGCCTCTACAAAATCTTCGAGAGATATCTGGTCCAAGCTTGAAACCATGTACGCCAAGCCGACTCGTGGACGCATCATGAGCATTCGAGACACACTAAGCAAGACAACCAAAGGCACGAACAATATCTCTACCTACATGCAAAATATCAAAACTCTTGCTAATTCCATGGCAACTGTCGGTGCCCCGTTGGATGATGACGAGATTGTTTTTCATGTTCTTAATGGCCTTGGGACTGATTACAAGGAAATAGGTGCTGCTGCAAAGCGGGGGTATTTGTAAAATACAACCGCGCTAAAAGGAAGAATTGTATTAGTTTTTATCACAACTTCCCGTGTTATCCGCAGTTTGCATTACAAGGCTAATTTTTATACATTATGATTAATCTATGATAAGTTGTATTGTTTTAGCTGTTGTTTATGCAGATCACTGCTGTGCGGACTAAATAGATGAACATCAGAATAAATGGAATGCTGGAATGCAAACAAAAGAAGTCAAAGCTGAAAAGTGGAGTTCGATCGCTTTAAGAGGGCTCGATCGATCGAGGGTTCGATCGCTTGAAGAGTGTTGAAGCGCTTGAAGATCAAGGGTTCGATCGATCGAGATCAGTTCGATCGATCGAACGGGGTATTTTCAGAAACATTTGCGTGCGCAGCAGAATGCGGGTTTTAACCCTAGTGCTTTAGGTTTTCTATTTAGATGCGTTTTGTACACGTCCATTAGGACGCCCACTTTTGTTTTCAACAGTTTTATAGAGAGAGATAGAGAGTTTGTTTGGTTTTTGTAGGTTTTTCCTTGAAATTTTCATATTGTGGATTGGATTTCTTGAAGTTTATACGAGTATCTTCTATTCCAGGTTATTTATATACTGCTTATTTATATTCTGCACGTGTTAGTCATAGTTTACTTGATCATCTTGTGATATTGCATGCTAAATAATTACAAAACCATAGTTTTTAGATTTCTTATGAATAACTCACAATCAAACATAGTATTAATGTTTTCTTACGTTAAAAACCAATCCTCGACACTCCAGACGATGTCTGAGTAGTCCCAGGTTGGGAGAACACGATGAAACAGTGATCTCCAGCCTCTGCCATGCAGCAGAATAATCGCTGTGTTCGATCGATCGAAGTTAGTTCGATCGATCGAACCAGAGACAGTCAAGCGATCGAAGTCAGTTTGATCGATTGAGGGATGAAGGTCTTCGATCGATCGAAGGCGCGTCGATCGATCGAACTCCCTGATTCTTGAGGATGTTCCCTGCAGTATTCCCGGACCTTTTGTCTTAAGATGTGTTATCATTCTGTCCCAAATAAATGCTCAGTTTGTCAAAACAGTTTTAAAACTAAGGCCCTAAGGCATTTTCTTTCAATACATTTTGCAAACCATCTTCAATGCTAATACCATTGAGGATGCGAGTCTTAACTATTGAATTAAACCGCTTTTGCGTATTTCAACTTAACTGTGATGATATGGTCCCGGTCATGAAAGGGCCATGGATTCTTTATTTTTAGAGGAATACGGAAAACTGTAGGTAATGTACTCCATTGTGCTTCAAGGCAAATGCATGGTAGATGGTTAGGTTACTGCGGATTCGTGTAATCCCAACACTTTCTTTTAAAGTTAAACACCCTAATTTCAAGTACTGTTTTCATTAGCTAGTTAGATTGTTTAGTTAATTTAAATTATTTTTGTTAGTAATCTTAGTTTGTGGAACTTTGTGTTCTGCACCATCATTTAAACTTATTCATTTTATTTTCTTTTAGAGGTTAGTCTAATTCAATAGGTTAACACCTTCCCTGTGGGATCAACCTGGTCTTACCAGAGATTACTTGCACGTCTACCTACACTTGGGTATTGCACAAGAGCGCACAACTTTTTAGTCGTGTCAAGTTTTTGGCGCCGTTGCCGGGGAAGAGCGACGATCAATTCTTTAGATTACCTCAGTCTCTCTTCATCTCTTTCTATTTTTTTTCTTTTCTTTTCTTTTCAGTTCTTTCGGTAAGTTCTCACCCTAGGGACTCTCCTAGTTCATGTCCGAGAATTCTATTGAAGGATTTTTTGGAAACCCATTCTACCGCTCTGACTCTGATAGTTCCATCAATCCAATAGTCACTCCAACTGCATCAATGGATGATCATCAGAGTGAAAATGGTGACAATGTTGTGGTGCCAATTGATGAGGCACTCCGTCCTCTTTGCGATCTTATGCAACCAGAACATGCACCTACGCCCTCTTGCATTCAAATCCCACCACACAATGGCGAATTTCAGTTTCGCAATGGGATGATTCAATTGCTTCCCACTTTTCATGGGATGGAAAGCGAGAAGGCGTATTTACATGTCACCGATTTCGAGGATGTTTGCAAAACATTCTTGCAAAATTATCCTAGGGAGGTGACGCATTTAATGCTATTCCCCTTCACTTTGAAAGATAAAGCGAAGGCGTGGCTTCACTCCCTAAAGCCTAATTCAATTTTCACCTGGCATGCGATGAGCACCGCGTTTCTGAAGAAATTCTACCCTACTCGCATGACCACAGATCTTCAGCGTCAAATTAATTCCTATAAACAAAAGAGCAATGAAACCTTCACACAAGCGTGGGAGCGTTTCAAAGATTTGCTTCTCTCATGCCCACACCATGGGTTTGAGAAATGGCGAACGATCAGCTTCTTTTATCAGGGATTGAATGGTGAAACAAAGAAGTTGGTGGAAACAATGAGCTCTGGACCATTTCTGCGAAAAAACACTGAAGAGGCCGAAGCCCATTTCGAATGGTTAGCTGAATACGCTCATGAATGGTCAAATTCTGACAATATCTCACGATCACAGATATCCTGTGTAGAAGAGAAAAGTCTATATCAGCTAACCAATGAAGATCGCCTCATGACTAAGTATGCAGAGCTAGCAAAGAAGGTAGAAGAGTTAAGTATGAAAGGAGAGAGTTCTAGGCAAGTCATGCCTGAAGAACCATGTGGCACATGCAACATGTTGGGACATACAACTCAGTATTGTCCTAATGTGCCATATTTTCAAGAGCAAGCCCCTGTAGAGATGAATGCCATGCAAGGTTTTCGAGGGGCGGGGAATTCCAACAATAATTTTCAAAGTAATAATAGATGGAATCACCCCGGTTTTGATTGGAGAAATAATGCTGGGGCCCAAAATCAATATCAACAGCAGCCCTACAACAATAATCAATATCAAGGGCAAAACAATAGGCCGCCCCAGCATTACAATCAAAACAGAACTAATAATTACAATCAAGCTCAACCCTCCAATGCACCACAAACCAATGCCTATGTGCCCCCGCACAAGAAGGTACAAGAGGAGGAGCCACTTGCTAATGCCAATCTAACGCAGCAACTCATCCAAATGATGAGTAAAATGTCTGCCACGTTAGAGAGGATAGATGCACGGCAAGAGAGCTCGGGAGGAACATTCCCTGCCCAACCACTTCAGAACCCCAAGGGACATAACAATGGTCCTAACAATCAAGAACATGCTAAAGCTGTGACCACACTGAGAAGTGGAAAAATCATAGAGAAAAGCATACCTCTGTCCACTCCCGAAGTGTACAAAGAGGGGGAAGTGTTGGATGAAGAAGTTGAGCTACCATCTGCTCGAGAGGAGGAGCCGTCTACTAATGACGAACCAATAAAGGCAAACACCGAAGCTCCTAGAGTAGAAGAAGAAGTTGAGCGAAGGCCGGGAAAGGAATCTGTTAAGGAGGAACCACCAAAATGCCCCTTTCCTGCACCTTATCCTCAACGGTTGAAGAAACCCAAGAATGAGACGAAGAATCAGGAGTTTTTGGAATTGTTTAAGCAAGTTAAGATTAACCTTCCACTCCTAGATGCTATCAAGCAGGTGCCGGCCTATGCTAAGTATCTCAAAGATCTATGCACGGTCAAGAGGAGGCAAAGCGTGAAGAAACATGCTTATGTCGCGTGCCAAGCTAGCGCGATCATTCAAAATGAGTTGCCTCCAAAACTCAAAGATCCCGGTACACCTACTGTCTCATGCAGAATTGGGAATCAAAAGATAGACAACGCACTCCTCGACTTAGGAGCAAGCGTGAATCTGCTGCCATATTCAGTCTATAAACAGCTAGGGTTGGGTGAACTCAAACCCACTCGAGTTGCTTTGCAATTGGCAGACAGATCCGTGAAGTACCCTAGAGGGGTATTAGAGGACGTCCTGGTCCAAATAGACTCGTTTGTATTTCCGGTGGATTTTGTGATATTGGACACAGAACCTGTGTCTAATCCTGGTGCACATATCCCGGTTATCTTTGGACGGCCGTTCCTCAACACCATTGATGCCACAATCAAGATTAGAAGTGGTATCATGACAATCGTATTCGGGAACATGACATTGAATGTCAAGATTTTTTCCAATCCCCGACCTGAAGAATACGATGATGAGGAGGAAATCCATTATATAGACACGGTCATTGAAGATGAAGTTGACTTGGTCGACTACAAAGATCCTTTGGAAGTTGTGATGACACAATTTGGCGATAACTATCAGCCTGAAGAGTCAACTCCATTGGATGCCGACCTAAACCAGACGTGTCTTATGATGGATACGATAGAGGAGGATAGAGCTGATTGCATGTGGGTAATGCCATATGAACAACTGCCTCCTAAAACCAAGTTGGTAATGCCCTCTAGTTTCCAGTTCCCGGAGTTAGAATTGAAGGAGCTCCCAAAAGAGCTGAAATATGCATTCCTAGGAACTGGAAAAACTTATCCTGTAATTATTTCATCGGCTTTAACTCATGAACAGGAAAGTAAGCTAGTGGAAATGCTGAAAAAGCATAAAGATGCTATGGGATGGACAATTGCTGACCTCAAAGGCATAAGCCCATCCATATGCACGCATAAGATATATCTGGAGGAAGACGCCAAACCCTCAAGGCAAATGCAAAGGCGTCTGAATCCCAACATGCAAGAAGTGGTTAAAAAGGAAGTGCTTAAACTGCTTGATGTTGGGATGATATATCCGATATCTGACAGTCCTTGGGTCAGTCCTACCCAAGTAGTTCCAAAGAAAGCGGGCATAACAGTCATTCCGAACAAAGAGGGTGAATTAGTACCAACACGTGTCCCCACTGGATGGAGAATGTGTATCGACTACAGGAAGCTAAATACTGTGACCCGAAAGGATCATTTTCCTTTGCCATTCATGGATCAAATGCTAGAACGAGTGGCGGGTCATAAGTATTACTGCTTCTTGGATGGATACAGTGGGTATAATCAAATTGAGATTGCTCCTGAAGATCAGGAGAAAACCACGTTCACGTGTCCATTCGGTACTTTCGCCTACCGACGAATGCCATTTGGCTTATGTAATGCACCGGCTACCTTTCAGCGGTGCATGTTAAGCATTTTTAGTGACATGGTCGAAAACATCCTTGAAGTATTCATGGATGACTTTTCAGTTTTCGGCCATAGCTTCGAGGATTGCCTCAGCAATCTCGAACAGGTTTTAATGAGGTGTGAGGACAAACACCTAGTCTTGAATTGGGAGAAGTGTCACTTTATGGTGACCAAGGGTATAGTTCTAGGCCACATAATATCCGATGAAGGAATCCAAGTGGATAAGGCTAAGATCGACATAATCTCAAACCTACCTGTCCCCCGTACAGTGCGAGACATTCGTTCATTTTTGGGGCATGCAGGTTTTTATCGTCGATTTATCCAGAATTTCAGTGCAATCTCTCGACCCCTTTGTCAACTTCTTGTCAAAGATGCACCTTTCGAGTGGTCAGAGAGTTGCCAAAAGTCCTTTGAGGATCTAAAAGATCTCCTCACCTCCGCACCTATAATACAGGCACTCGACTGGAGTTTGCCTTTTGAATTAATGTGCGATGCTAGTGATTACGCCATTGGCGCAGTCCTAGGCCAGAGGAAGGACAATAAGCCGCATGTGATATACTACGCCAGCCGAACTTTAAATGAAGCTCAAATGAATTACACTACTACTGAAAAGGAGCTGCTGGCCGTAGTATTCGCTCTGGACAAGTTTAGGTCTTACCTGATAGGGTCGCCAATCGTCTGTTTTACAGATCATTCGGCCCTCAAGTATCTTTTGTCAAAGAAAGACGCTAAACAATGGCTTATTCGCTGGATACTCTTACTCCAAGAGTTTGATTTAACAATCAAAGACAAGAAAGGAGTAGAGAATGTGGTTGCGGATCACTTATCCCGGTTGACTTTTACCGATAACACCGAATCCCAATCCATTAAAGATGAGTTCCCAGATGAACAGCTACTAGCAGTAAGTAGTCTGCCTTGGTATGCTGATGTGGTAAACTACCTGGTCACGGGTGAGACACCGACTCATTGGTCGAATCAAGATAGAAAACGGTTCCTCTCGTTTGCACGCCATTTTTTCTTTGATGACCCATACCTTTTCAAATACTGTGCTGATCAGGTCATCAGGCGTTGCGTACCCAACGAGGATATAACCGTTATCTTAGCGTCATGCCATTCTGAGGCATGCGGTGGCCATTTTGCGTCACAGAAGACCGCACAAAAAGTGTTGCAAAGCTGTTTTTACTGGCCCACAGTCTTCAAAGATGCTTATTCCTTTTGTAAGACATGCCAACGCTGTCAAAAGCTTGGAACCATTTCTAAAAGGAATTCTATGCCTTTAACCCCTATCATCACAATTGAGATATTTGATTGTTGGGGCATAGATTTTATGGGCCCATTTCCCAAGTCGAATAACTGTGAGTACATACTCCTTGCTGTGGAGTATGTATCGAAATGGGTAGAAGCGATACCAACGAGACGAAATGACCACAGAACGGTCATGTCATTTCTCAGAGAGCATATTCTGTCTCGTTTTGGTACTCCGAAAGCTTTACTAAGTGACCAAGGCAAGCATTTCTGCAATAGGCCCTTGGAGTCACTTCTCAAGAAATACGGGGTCCATCATAAAATCGCTCTTGCCTATCATCCACAGTCAAATGGGCAAGCAGAATTGGCTAACCGAGAAATCAAGCATATTCTCGAGAAGACGGTTAGTTCCAATCGAAAAGACTGGGCATACAAATTGACTGACGCGTTATGGGCATACCGTACTGCCTATAAGACGAATCTTGGTATGTCCCCGTATAGACTAGTTTACGGGAAAGCTTGCCACCTTCCTGTTGAAATTGAACATAAAGCTTATTGGGCGACACGCTCATTGAACTTTGATATTCAAGAGGGAGGTCAGCTACGCAAGCTCCAACTTGCAGAGCTAGAGGAAATACGACGAGATGCGTATGACTCTGCAAAGTTGCATAAGGAAAAGTTGAAGGCTCGTCACGATCGTACGATTTTTCGTAAATCATTTGAGCCGGGGCAGAAAGTGTTGCTGTATGATTCTCGCCTCCATCTTTTCCCAGGAAAACTCCGTTCCCGGTGGACAGGCCCGTTCATCGTAAAGACTGTTTTTCCACATGGGGCGGTTGAGATTGTCAATCCCAAGAACGATGAGTGTTTCAAGGTCAATGGCCAAAGATTGAAACCGTTCTTGGAAAATTTTCGCACTGAAGTTGAGCACATCCAGCTGGATGAGCCCAGCTATTCCACCACTTAAAAATCTCAAGTGGAATTCCAACTTGTTGTTGTATTTCTTTTCTTTCCCTGCATTTTAGTTTCTTTCTTTCTTTTGTGTTTAGTTTTTGTTTGTTCTTTCGTGTTTGTGATTTAGTTCTAATCCATTATTCCTTAAACCACTCTGTTGCAGGTGAATATGCGAGGTGATGATGTCCATTCAATCGGTTCTTGGGCTGATTCCGAATGTTGTTGTGGCACCTGGACTGAGGGTGAACTCACACCTTGCCCCTTGATTCATCAAGATCCTGTTGCTCATTCGCTCATTGATGCTGCTCAAGGGTACATTCCATATCCACCAGCCCTCCTGGACATCAATCCATACGAAAATATGGGATTTCAGGATTACGAAGAGGTGGATGAGGACGAAGACCTGTATATGGGACGAATGGTGGATGATGCACTCATGGCACAGTGGGAAAACGACGATATGTGGGAGCCATGGGAGGATCACGTCCTTCAGGATGTCGTTCCAGATCGCCACAATGCCGTCTTTGTTTTTGTGGATGATTTCCTTGTCTCTGAGTTGGTCCCATACAGATATGTGCACCTGAGCTACTTGCTATTCAGGCTCCAATGCCCCTTACCAGCCAGTGCATTTTGGGAACCTATGCCAATAGTGAGGTTGGGACTTATCACAGTTCTTTGTGTTCTTGTTTCTTTTCTTTGATTTTTCTTTTTGTGGTAATTTGTGTTTCTTGTGTTCTGTTGTTTTAATTTCAGTTTGTTGTCTTTTGTCCAGGATTGTCACTATGTTCCTAAATGGCATCCCGGTATTCCTTCTACATCAACTATTTCATGGTCTTGGGCCCTACATAAGGCCCCCCCTCACTCCGCCGCGAGAGGATGATCCAGTTGCTGCGGTTCAGCAGTTTGAGCTGCGACAGCGGTCGCAGACTCGTGCCCAGGGAGAGTCTTCTTCTTCTGTGCCTCTCCCGACAGTTCGCGAGCTATTATTGGAGGAGAGAGAGGCCAGGATTAGACTCGAGGGCCGGATGGATCAGATCCAGACCTTGCTGGAGTCGATATTGATTCAGATCGGGGTTGATCAAGCTGTTCACTCTGCTCACCATCCCACAGCCACCCCTTCTGCCCCGCCTGCTGCTGATCCATCTCATGTTGATACTCCTACAGATCCACCACTTACTGTTCCATCTGATGCTGCCCCAGCTTCTGAGGCTGCGGATCCTGTTTCCACCACTGTTACCGAGCCACCCATTACTGCTCCTACTACTACCGTCTTGCCGCCTGCTCCCATCGACATCCCTTCTGATGTAGCAGATGATACGCCGTCTGGGGTCGATTAGTCTTAGTTGGGGAGATGGTATTTATGTATTTTTGGTTAGTAGTGTTCTGATTTTTGTTATATTTTTGGTGGGTTGTATATGTTGGTGGTTTTGGTTGTATTATCTGGTTAGTTGGTATTGTATGGACAGTATTTATCACTGCTTGTATCTTATTTTATTCTGTTCATATTCCAGTGGTTTAGATTGATTGGATCATGGTTTTATCGTATTATTGTTATCTATTGATCCTGTCTGTTTTGGAGATTGTGTTCTACTTTCCTATGTTAGGTTGCTCGCTTGAGATCATCAATTTGCTCCATACAGGTGATACCCATCTATTAATTTATTGAAAATCAACTTCTGGGGACTTTGTTGTTTTCAGTTGGGGGTAGGAGATAATAGATAGGTATACAATCGTAATGATCAGGTTTTGCACTTACATAATGTTTTGAATTTAATGAGAACACAGTCTTTGAAATTTTTTTATTTGAATCGTATTGATAGAATAACTCTGAATAACCTCTCCTGCTTGTTAATTAGACAATGATACATTTGTAGTATTCTTATCTTTTTATGGATTAAATCCACGCGTTTTTCTGTATCACTGAAATGAATTGCATTTGTAAAGCTAGTATGTACCCAATACTTGTGCACACTAATTGGCAGCTATGTAGTAAACCTGAAAATTGAGTTAAAATGAATATTGTACGACAAGAACAAGTAGTGGAAGCTAATAACCCTTTGTGAGCTTTTGAGCCAATCTTCATTTCTGAGGGGATTCTCATACATTGTCGAATGGTTTTTCTTGCGTATATTTGTGAATTCGTTGTTAAGTCTCAGTCTTCGTTAAAAATTTTGACTGCTTGTTAGAGGAGAACGTTCAGGATTTACCAATTATACTCGATGAACACTTAAGTGCTAAAAATTGAAAGTTGAGAAAATGATTCAAGCCATCGTTTACCCATTCCTTTACCTAATATAGCCCACCTACATTCATTGAATCGTTTCACCCCTGATCCTACCTCAGATAAATATTTCCAATAAAAATCACAAGAATCCAAATCCTTGATCTATACCTTGACCTCGTTGAACTGTTTGATAAATTTATTGAGAATGAGTCATCAAAGTATGTGAAATGGAAGGAAGTTGTTGTGGGATATTCCAGGTTAAAAAAAAAAAAAAAAAAAAAAAATGATGATGAATGAAGGAGTTAAAAAAAAAAAAAAAAAAAAAAAAAAAAAAAGGGAAATGAATGGGAGATTGGGTGGAGAAAAGAATAAAGAATAAAAAGAGAAGTGGAAATTCCATCACATACTAAAAAGCACACTCTTCTCTACAACACCCCCACCTACTAAATAAAAGCCATAATTCAAAGTCTTGAAGATTCTCAACAATTGGTTTGAACATGAAAGTGTGAGTTGAGTTATCCACGGTATTTCGCTCCTCTAGTAAGTAGTATTCCATTCATGAGACTATACACTCTTAAATGTCCGTTTTTCATAGAGTCAAGTATGAAAGCATTAGTACGTAGAATATCATCCTTATCAAAGCTTTCATACGATGTGCGATCATTGTAAAGCAAGTTTCTGAGAGACGTCCTTTTTGAGTGTGACCAATGTGAGAATTGAGCTAAAACTGCAAGTTTCCAAAGTACAATAATCTAGATAACTCTTAATAAGGGTTGGACGCATGGTTGTTAATTAATTTCACACACACACGGGTGCATGATGGTAATATATTTGTATATTTTACTTGGTAATATAGGAGAGCATGTGGATCTCTTTCATGGGTTGATAGAGGATATTATATTATTGTAGAGTTGAATTAACAGTTTAATGGAAGGGGAAATTCTACAAGTTATTCTAAATCTTTTTGAGCTTAAAATTGGAATTTTGTGGGTATATTCACTGCAAACCCTCACGAGACAACACTCGTCCACTAGGGGGAACCTAGGGGTTTAACGGCTTGTTGCATTCGCTAAATGCAACCGCGATTCCTGCGAAAGTGAGTTAGTTTTTTTCTCTCTATCTTAGTTTAGGTTGTTTTTAGTTTTTCTTTGTTTCTTAGTAGTGGTAGTATTAGTTTAGGAGTTTTTATTTTATTTTATTTTCGCTTTATCGCTAGGGACTAGCAATAAGCTAGTTGGGGGTTGTGCAAAGCGGGGGTATTTTTAAAATACAACCGCGCTAAAAGGAAGAATTGTATTAGTTTTTATCACAACTTCCCGTGTTATCCGCAGTTTGCATTACAAGGCTAATTTTTATACATTATGATTAATCTATGATAAGTTGTATTGTTTTAGCTGTTGTTTATGCAGATCACTGCTGTGCGGACTAAATAGATGAACATCAGAATAAATGGAATGCTGGAATGCAAACAAAAGAAGTCAAAGCTGAAAAGTGGAGTTCGATCGCTTTAAGAGGGCTCGATCGATCGAGGGTTCGATCGCTTGAAGAGTGTTGAAGCGCTTGAAGATCAAGGGTTCGATCGATCGAGATCAGTTCGATCGATCGAACGGGGTATTTTCAGAAACATTTGCGTGCGCAGCAGAATGCGGGTTTTAACCCTAGTGCTTTAGGTTTTCTATTTAGATGCGTTTTGTACACGTCCATAAGGATGCCCACTTTTGTTTTCAACAGTTTTATAGAGAGAGATAGAGAGTTTGTTTGGTTTTTGTAGGTTTTTCCTTGAAATTTTCATATTGTGGATTGGATTTCTTGAAGTTTATACGAGTATCTTCTATTCCAGGTTATTTATATACTGCTTATTTATATTCTGCACGTGTTAGTCATAGTTTACTTGATCATCTTGTGATATTGCATGCTAAATAATTACAAAACCATAGTTTTTAGATTTCTTATGAATAACTCACAATCAAACATAGTATTAATGTTTTCTTACGTTAAAAACCAATCCTCGACACTCCAGATGATGTCTGAGTAGTCCCAGGTTGGGAGAACACGATGAAACAGTGATCTCCAGCCTCTGCCATGCAGCAGAATAATCGCTGTGTTCGATCGATCGAAGTTAGTTCGATCGATCGAACCAGAGACAGTCAAGCGATCGAAGTCAGTTTGATCGATTGAGGGATGAAGGTCTTCGATCGATCGAAGGCGCGTCGATCGATCGAACTCCCTGATTCTTGAGGATGTTCCCTGCAGTATTCCCGGACCTTTTGTCTTAAGATGTGTTATCATTCTGTCCCAAATAAATGCTCAGTTTGTCAAAACAGTTTTAAAACTAAGGCCCTAAGGCATTTTCTTTCAATACATTTTGCAAACCATCTTCAATGCTAATACCATTGAGGATGCGAGTCTTAACTATTGAATTAAACCGCTTTTGCGTATTTCAACTTAACTGTGATGATATGGTCCCGGTCATGAAAGGGCCATGGATTCTTTATTTTTAGAGGAATACGGAAAACTGTAGGTAATGTACTCCATTGTGCTTCAAGGCAAATGCATGGTAGATGGTTAGGTTACTGCGGATTCGTGTAATCCCAACACTTTCTTTTAAAGTTAAACACCCTAATTTCAAGTACTGTTTTCATTAGCTAGTTAGATTGTTTAGTTAATTTAAATTATTTTTGTTAGTAATCTTAGTTTGTGGAACTTTGTGTTCTGCACCATCATTTAAACTTATTCATTTTATTTTCTTTTAGAGGTTAGTCTAATTCAATAGGTTAACACCTTCCCTGTGGGATCGACCTGGTCTTACCAGAGATTACTTGCACGTCTACCTACACTTGGGTATTGCACAAGAGCGCACAACTTTTTAGTCGTGTCAGCTGCCATTCGTGCACGCGACAACATAATTTCCTTTAAGGAGTTACACGATAAGCTTGCCGATTATGAGGCTTATCTCAAGGGTGAAAATCAAGTTGATACTGCTCCTATCACTGCCAATTTTGCCAACAAGTCTGGTTCCAATAACAGACGCAACAGCAACCAAAATAGGCAAGGCAGAAATGGAAATCATTTCAGTGGCAACCAACAACAGCGACAAGGTCAAGGTCAAAATTACCAAAACAAAAATGGTAATAATTCTAATCAAAATTTCAGCAAAGTTGTGTGCCAAATTTGTGACAAGCCAGGACATGTTGCCAAGAACTGCCGTCGACTCCTTGGTACTATGCCGTGGATGTCTCAACCATCCTATCAGTCGTACTCACCGAATTTTTCTGCACAGCTTCGCCCTTCCGTTGCTCCACCTCGTGCTCATTTTGCCACTCAACCCTCTCAATCCTCCCCCAGTTGGCTCGTTGATTCAGGTGTTTCGCATCATGTGACGTCTGACCTTAATAATTTGTCTCTTCACTCAGATTATAAAGGTCAGGATGACATTATGATTGGAGATGGTAAAACTCTCAAAATTACTCATACTGGCACAGCTAACCTTCCTTCATCTTCTAAACCTCTTTTACTTTATGATGTTCTTTGTGTTCCCACAATGAAAAAGAATTTAATTTCTGTTTCCCAGTTTTGTTCCACTAATAATGTGTCCATTGAATTCTTACCCTCTTCGTTTGTGGTGAAGGATATTCGTACGGGGGCACGTCTGATGGAAGGAATGAATAAAGATGGCGTTTATGAGTGGCCTACTAATGCACCAAGCTCCTCCTCTCCAATTCTTGCTATTGCTACTGTTAAAGCATCTTTTCAAGCGTGGCATAATCGTCTCTGTCACCCGTCCTCAAAAATTTTGAGTCATGTTATTCGTGCGTCTAATTTGCCTTTGTCGTCTTCTGTTTGTCCTTTTGAGTCATGTAACTCTTGCAAATGTAATAAAATGCATAAGCTTCCTTTTTCAGTTTCATCTCTTCGTAGTAAATATCCGCTTGAATTGGTTTATTCTGATGTATGGGGACCCTCTCCAATACAATCTCATGATGGCTTCAAATATTATCTTTTATTTGTTGATCACTTCACGAAATATATCTGGATTTATCCCATGAAACAGAAATCTGAAGCTTCTATTATATTTCCAAAATTCAAAGCTGTTGTGGAGAAATATTTTCAACGACCATTAATTTCATTTTATTCTGATAATGGAGGGGAATTTATCAAACTGAAAGCCTTCTTCGAGACCAATGGTATTTCGCATTTCCTTACCCCTCCGCACACTCCTGAACATAATGGGACTGCGGAGCGACGTCATAGTCATATTGTTCAAACAGGTTTAACCTTGCTCAGTCAAGCCTCGCTACCACTCCATTTCTGGTCTCATGCTTTTCTTACAGCCGCGTACCTTATCAATCGACTACCTACACCAATTTTATCCATGATTTCTCCTTTCGAAAAGTTGTTTGGAAATTCTCCTAATTATGGAAAACTTCGGGTATTTGGGTGTCTTTGTTACCCTTGGCTTAAACCATATACACAAAATAAATTAGAGGCTAGATCAAAGCCATGTGTCTTTCTTGGATATTCTTCCACTCAAAGTGCATTTAAATGCTTTGATCCCTCTACCAAAAAAATCTTTGTGTCAAGACATGTTGACTTTGTGGAGTCCACCTTCCCTTATCAGTCTCTTGACACCCTTTTACCCCGAAATTTGTCTAAGGATATCTTGCATTGGTTACCTGCTATTAATGAGCCAACCCATACTTACTTTCCCATTCAAACTTCCATATCTTCCTCACCTACCCATGTGGTCCCTCCTTCCCATAATACTCTCTCTCCAATTCCTCACTCTCTTGACCATTCCCCATTAATTCCTAATGATCAAATCCCTCTCAACTCTTCACCAAAATTTCCACCTTCTCCTTCGTCAACTACTCCATTCCCTTCTATTCCTGTGTCAAAAAATTGTCCTTCTGTGGTGCATGGTAATTACTCAACGCCATCTTCATTATGTTCCTCTATTGGCAAGTCTCTACATGAAGCTCCCACGCCACAAATGGCATCGCAAATCACTTCATCCCAGCCTTTAATTTCATCACACACTCTTAACCAAAGACCACCACCCTCTCCACCCGTCACCAGGTCAAAAAATAATATTTTCAAGCCTAACCCTCATTTCTTCACAGCCGTTAAACCAATCAGTGACCCTTTCTTTGAACCAACCTCACCCACTCAAGCCCTTAAACACCCCCAATGGCGTGCAGCAATGTCTGATGAATACAATGCTCTCATTCAGAATGGTACATGGCAGCTTGTTCCTCCTACACTCGATCAAAACCTTGTGGGATGCAAGTGGGTGTTTCGAATCAAAAAGCACCCTGATGGCTCTATTGATCGTTACAAGGCACGTCTCGTGGCGAAGGGTTTTCACCAACGACCTGGTTTGGACTATACTGAAACATTTTGTCCTGTTGTAAAACACACCACAGTTTGCATTGTCCTCTGTCTTGCTGTTTCTTCTGGTTGGCCCTTACGTCAACTTGACGTTAACAACGCCTTCCTTCATGGACATTTGACTGAGGATGTTTTTATGTCACAACCACCGGGTTTTGTTGATGCTAGCAATCCATCCTTTGTGTGCAAACTTCATAAGGCACTCTATGGCCTTAAACAAGCACCCTGAGCTGGTATAATGAGCTACGATATTATCTCTTATCTCTTGGATTCTCTACCTCTCAATCTGATGATTCGTTATTCATATACTCACATGGGGATGTTATGTTATTACTTCTTGTTTATGTTGATGATCTTATTCTCACCGGTAACTCTCCAATGATGATTAACAAGGTTGTGAAGCAACTTGGTAATAGGTTCTCCATCAAAGATTTGGGTGGTTTAAACTATTTTCTTGGAGTTGAGGTCACCTCTACTGCAACTGGACTTTTTCTCTCTCAACAAAAGTACATTCGTGATCTCCTTGACTGTACAAAAATGCTTGATGCCAATGATGTACAAACTCCTCTTTCTACAACGACTCCTCTCTCCTTGGTCGATGGATCTAATTTGGCCGATGCCACTGAGTACCGTCAAGTTGTTGGCAGCTTACAATATTTATCGTTCACACGACCAGATATTGCCTACGCTGTCAACAAATTGTCTCAATTCATGCACAAGCCGACAACCACTCATTGGAGTGCTGTCAAACGAGTTTTACGATATCTAAAGGGCACGGTGAATCATGGTTTAATCATTCACAAGAACTCACCTTTCATTCTACATGCTTTTTTCGATGCCGATTAGGCAGGTAACAAGGATGATCGTACCTCCACTAGTGCCTATGTTGTATTTCTAGGTAAAAATCCAATATCTTGGAGTTCGAAAAAGCAACGAACTGTTGCTCGATCCTCCACTGAAGCTGAATACAGGTCCGTTGCATCTACCACAGCTGAAATATGTTGGATTCAATCTCTTCTTCATGAACTTCGAATCTCGTCCCAGAACCCCCCAGTCATCTACTGTGATAATGTTGGTACCACTTATTTATGTGCAAATCCGGTATTTCATTCTCGCATGAAGCACATCGCTATTGACTTCCATTTTGTTCGTGACAAGGTGAAGAATGGTGCACTTCATGTTACTCATGTTTCCTCTACTGATCAGCTGGCTGATGGACTCACCAAACCTCTCTCCCGCCAACGTTTTCACTTTCTTCGATCCAAGATTGGTGTCTCCAATGGGAGCACCATCTTGAGGGGGCATGTTAGGAAAGAAGACTCACATTAATGTATTTCCTTGATTTAAGATTATTAGTCAATTACCACATGTGCATATGTTTTGCCTTGAGTTGTGGGTTTTATATATTGACCACCGATTGATGTAAATATATATATATATATATTATATTGTATCAATGGAAATATTACAGGTTGCATCATCTTTGTATTCTCTGTTACAGCCTACGCTCTCCGATTTTAGTATTAAGAATAGGTATGGTGTTATGAAAAAATTACCTTGAATTTGATTAATTTCATCATACTTTATATAGTATCTTAAAGTAGGGGACCATTGCATTGATGAAGTGGCAACTAAATGTTTTAAAATTTGATCTTTACTGTAAAGTGGCAATAATTTATGGTTTAAGATTTGATATTTACTATTTAGTGCTCATGCTTTATTCTAACTTGCAATTACCAATGGTCATGTTAAGACTTGCAATTAATATGCTAATCATTTTGTTAAAGCCCTAGAACTATAGGAGTTCTTGTTCTTAATTGTCTAAAAGTGGATAGAATTCTATTTTATTGACTGATACAAGTTTCTTAGGTACTTTGTGAGTTTCAATGTATTTTGAAAAAGATTTGTATTTGTATGTGTGATCGTTTTGATATACACATGTTTATGGCTTAACAGAATTCTTCCTATAATTAATCTGGAATCAACCTATAATGAATGGTAGGTGGCACATTATGTTTTACAGATGCCACACCATGTTTTACAAAGGTGAAAGCAAGCATATCTTTATTTTTATCAATACATATCGTTTTACATGGTTTTAGCCAAAAAAAGAAATTAGTAATTATAGCTTTACCTGGGAATATATTGGTGTAACCTAACAGAAGTTACATGGGCAGCTGGGCTTGATCAAGTTGATTTAATTTCTTCTTAATTAGTATCTGTTATGGCTTGAGCAGATAACATAATTCATAATGCGTTAACTATAGCTGCAGGTGTACGCTACTCATTTTGCTTTTATTCTTCGGGATGGAGGTAGCTTTGTAGCAAAGAGAGGTTTGGACTTCTAAGACTGATGATATCTTCACATATGCATAGTTTTGCACAAGTATATATCCACGAGCATTCACATCTTCATTAGAATTCACACACTTGAATATTATTTCTATCCACTTGTTTCTATCCTCAGCAAATTTATTTTCCTTGAGGATTTTATTTCTTTTTTGGAGTAAATTTTGAATTCTTGAATTAACTACAGGATTTTAAGGTGTTACTGTACAATTCATTTTAAATATTCTCTGGAATAATTCTCCTATTGTTTCCCTTTGATGGTATTTCTACTACTCTAGTTGACCAAGGCATTTGCTTGCTTTCTACTTGATAAAGGTCAAAAGCTTATAGCAGTAGGACCAATGCACTGAGGAGATAACCCCTACTTACTCTTTGAAGGAATTGGAGGAATGTCTTATTTTTTTCTAGATATGATCGAACCTACTCATGCTAGATTTCCAGGTTATGAAAATAGAAGATAAAAAATGTAAGACTATATTTCAGCTTGAATTTTGATCAGTACGAATTTTTGTGAGAAAAGAAAAGAGAAGATAACCAAAGATTTGTCATTGTACATCTTGCCATTTTTGTGTCAACTTTATTTCTTAGTATTCCTCTCTTTGCACATAACAAATTGGGCTAAAGTTGAAAAGTCGTCTCCCCATGGACTTCTTCATATTGTATTAATATTGTCAAATATTGTTTTAGAATGCAGATCTAGCTCTATGCTTGATTTGGTTTTAGAATGCAGATCTCATAGTTTAAGTTTGACCTTAGAGTCTTTTTCATTTCATTTTGGTATTGATATTAGTTGAATTTGAGGATTAGGGTTGATGAATTTGCAGTTCCCCTTATCCCCCTTTTCTAATGGATATAATAAAACCACCAAAACGTACAAAAAATCCATTTGAAGCTTCAATCTCACATGCAGGTTGAGTGAAAATACAAAATTCCCCTCACTCTTCTTGCTCAGTTCACAAGTTCGCTCATTTCTTCTACACTTAATTTGATTTCTTCTAAGGTTGTAAATCTCGAACCCTAAAAGTCCAGATTCATAAATTTTTTTAGGGTTTATTTGCCTTTTGTTCTTTCAATTCTCTCTGTTACTCTAATATTTTGTGATTTGTACAGTCGTACATACTTAATTAGCTTTAGAAATAGAGTTTCTTTGTTTTAATTTTTGCAAATCAAGGAAACTCTTAACAGCCACTACCGGCCATCTCTTCTCCTCACCTTTTCACTCTCCATCAACTACTATACGACTCATACGCAGTCCACAAACAACTTTGGAAACTATTTTTGCTATAGCTTTTACTCAACTACTGGAGCACAATGGGTGAGAGTGTCAAATAGAGATTGAAATTTCCAATTTTTCTAGGGATTGTCTGTCAAATAGCATTGTTTCCCTAAACCAATGACTTAAAAGATTTTATGTATCATATTCTCCTTTTGTCACGCCCGTCCTAGAAACTATATATAATTTAAATGCATTTTTGGAATTTTGAGAATTATCAATGTTATTTGATAATTGTGAAAGTGGTTGACTATGGTCAACGGAAGGTGTCAAATGAGGACACGGAGGTTCGAGAATCATGAGACATTGACTCGATTTGAATGGCATTTATATGATTAGATGTTATTTAAATTATCTGGTATATATGAATAGTGCAATATACCTATGTAGTGTACTTTGCTGGTAGTTTGATCTTGTTAAAGATCATTTTGAGCAAATTAGAGATAACCCATGTGATACGTTGCATAAAAGGTAGGTTATCTAGAACTTTCACGAAAATAGTTTTCGGAACGTAATTACGGCGACAAACGGAACTTAGATTAAACTTTTATAATTTATAGTTTTCACTCGTGAAGTAATGAATTAGACATATAAGATGTTTAGGGGAATAATTAGAAGATTTGAGAACTCGTGGGGAGGTAAACACAATTTTTGAGAGTGTTATCTATATATAGAAGTTCCTAGATATTTTTCATTTCACAACTTTTCTAAATTCAAAATCAAAAGGGAGATTTGGGGATTTTGGGAACTTAGAGCTTGCCGACACAAATTGATGGACTTCTGGCTGTTTATTTTCTTCCAATTTCATATTCGAGCTCCTCGAGGTAAGAGCTACATTTTGATACCATTAAGGCCTCGTTTGGCTAAGTTTTTTAAAAAATCTAATTTATAAAAATTTAGGAAAAACATGTAAATACTTGTAGTAATCATTCCTAATCGGAGATCCGACGTTTAATTGGGCTACTAGTACTTTCCTCAAAGTTTTAGGACGATATTTCGAGGTATGAATTGTTAACTTATGACATATAAGGATTTTTGGATGTTTTAGATATTGTGTATGAAATTATGATCCGGGCAAAAACTCATGTGTAATTTAGGCCCGTTAAATTTAGCAAGTACATATGAAAAATATGTTTGTATGACTATGTGAGCATGCTAAATGTCTACGTGGGTCAAAGGGGAGTTGGTACAAGTTCATGTAGGGGTTTGCCTCTCGATGTTTGAGAGATATAGTAGCGACATCTACTTGCTTGGTTTGGGAACTGGCCCTGCCAAAGCAGTTGAGTGCAATGGTTGATAGACTCTGGGCTTGCCATTGGCATCGCGGTTGATAGACTTTGGGCATGCCGATATACCGGATGAATGCGTATCTCTCTCCCTAGAGACTAAATTATGTGATTTAGATGTTTAAAGCATGAATTATCTTATATGCATATGTTTAGAATTGTACACTCAGCATATAGCTGAGTAATGGAGATTTACTCCATTGCAGGTATGAAGAAAGGAAAGAAGAAGCGTGAAGAGTGAGGCTATGGGAATGCCGGGGATCACCTTTTGTTTATGTTTTGTTTATATTCCAAGTATGTAATAACGAATTTTGGGTAGTTCAGACCGTGTTCTTAACTTAACACTTTGGAATGGATTAGTACGGTTGTAATATGTTTCAAAACTCCTTTTGGTTAAGCTGTACTGAATCCGAACTTATGGATTCGCAATTTGAATATTTAACTTGTCAAATTTGAATTTGGAAGGAAGTTGGATAGAGTTTTGTGAATCGAGCCAGCTTGTTCCGTTATTATTTATTTTCATGGATAAGTAAGATTAAACTTTATTTTTGAAAGGTTGTTATAGCTTGTGAAGTTTGGAATTATATATGCATGTTTGGAGTGGTGTAAGAAGTGAAGGTTGAATGGATCCTTAGCAAAATTCTGCTGTTAGAAGGAATTCTGCTAAAGGGTCATTCGACCGGTTGAAGGGGGTTGTTCGATCGGTCGAAATGACCCCTGCATGAAACATTTTTTTCCCCCTTCCGGAAATTATTTAAATGTTTTGATTGGTTCTTAGGGTACCTTTGGGACCCCTTTTAACATAAACTCATCCGGTTCAAAATATAAGTACGTTTTCAATTTTATACGGATTTTACAACTAGGAAGGCATCGTTTCCAAAAGCTTTAAATACCCAATGTCGTGTTAAGTGTTTTTTCCACTACTATAATCTTTGAATGAATTGGTTGAGCTTCGGTGGCGTGCCACGTGTCCTATTTCCGCCCGTGGTGGGATGGGTCGTGACACCTTTGTTCACATAATTGTATGGTTGTGATAGCATCTTTGCTTTGATATGGCTATTTTCCATTTATTAGTTTGTTTGCGCTGATTGTTTCTTGGGAGTGTTTGTTGAAATGTCCAGGTAAGAGGTTGCTTTGCCTCAAAATTAGAGATTGGCATATTTTAATTTATTTGGATGATCAAAGTTGCAATGGGTCATGTCTATATTTTTCTTGGAATCTGACAAAATTCACATGGGGATAAAATGTATGTTTGATGAAAAGTTTGATTTGAGTACTACAAAAATTGTTGTTGAGACGGAGTATCTAGTTTACTATAATAGTTTGTTTGAGGTATTTTGTTAGGTTGTGGTGAGCAAAGAGCAATGTTTTGGAGATCCTTCCTCCAAAGAGAATTAGAAGCCAATCCCTAGCACAATATTTAGGCCCTTTATGGTATTCCCCCCCCCCCCCCCCCCCCCCCCCCCTTTTTTTTTCTCTCTACGTGCTACTAGGCATTTTTTTTTTGTCACTTACTTGATTCTTGCCGTAGTATACAATAGCTTCAAAGGCAAGGTATGAACTTTCATATGTCTCTGTTTTCTGGTGCAGGCTATACATCGTGCTTTAAGGGTGGTACTATTGTAATTATTTCTTTGATTGGCGCCTGTGACATTGTTTATTAATCAAGCAACATATGTGGTTTAGAGTGGCTTGAGAGAGGTTTTAAATAAGTGCTCCAAATTAGTTAGAGTCAGTTTTTGGATCTTTCCTATCTGAATTTTGGTGGTTAACCAAACAGTGCTTCGGGATATACGGTTCTGCTAGAGCTTCTGACAGGGAGGAAACCCGTTGTTCACACTTGTGGACAGTAGAGTCTTGTTACTTGGGTGAGCCCCTCTTTTTTATTTCTCCCAATTTCTAAAGCATCTTTCTCTTGTTTTACTATTATCGTTTCGTTTTATTTTTCTTATATCATGTCCTTTTTTCCAAAGTTTTTAACCTTATATTGTTAAAGAGAATTCTATCCTACTAAGTGAAGCGCTGTGTTCAATATTAAATAGACAAAGAAAGTGCTTCCCATTACACATCAACCCCTCCTACCATAATGTTAATGTTTCATTTTTGGAGAGGCCATGGTTCAAGTCTCTTTGTCGACTAGTTGTATTTATTTGTATAAGCCTGCAATCTTTTATTCTTCATTGTTGTGAGAGCTTGGTATACATGGTTGGGTCATTCATGTGAGAATCATATGTGATTTGAAAATAATTATATAAAAGGAGGCATTGGCAAGTTATGCCAATAGCTTTGTGAAAAAATTTCTAAATCATCGGAAATTATCAAGTTTTACCAACAGCTTTGGGACCGTGATTTGGGCGGGTGAGCTTGCTAGTCAGCTCAAGTACTCAGCTAATGATCTGCCTGAAAAGCTTGATTTCAAGAGCCCTACTTTACTTTGCAAGTTTTTGAGCTGTTTTCTGTTTTACTTTTCAATTTTAATAGTGCAC